>VZTU01006076.1:12906-26470 GCA_013400835.1 Zapornia atra | reverse complement strand
AAAGAGCCTTTCCAACTTGCTTTCAAAGATGGCCATCAACCATGAGAGGTGCCTAACACTACACAGTGCCTGCACACTAAGTCCTATGTTTTCCCTGGAAGTGTTAAGGATTTTTGTATATATAAAAAACTGGATAATAAAGCTTGGTAGACTTACTGGGTTTTCTGCATGGATTATGGATTAACATTAGTATCATACTACACATAGCAGCTTTAGATAAGATCACGTACATCCAGAAATTCAGGACAAACTTAGCAAGATCAACCAAGTCTTGAATATCTACATAATATAGGATCAAAAATGCTACCAGAAAGGTTCAGTTCAGCACAGTTTTACTATCTACATATATGAAAGTTTTCCATTCACAGGGACAGATGTTGTATCAATTAAAGGTATTCTTAGCTTTACCAGAGAATCCATATACCCAGAACATTCTGACAGGGCTATCAGGCTGCCCATCAGGAGACATTACTCATACTTAGCCAAATGCACTCTCTGTGTTCCCAAAGCATAGGTGCTTGAGGAGGGAGGTGGGGAAAAATCAATAGCAAAAAAACAATCTTTAGTTTATGTAAGCAGAGTTCTTCAATCAGCTCATGTTTGGTTTTTTATATTGCATCAAATCCACATGACAAAACATTTTGAAATTGCTCATCAAGTTGCTTGTTAAATACTGTACACTCAGTATTACCTTGAATTATGTTGAAATGTTTTTTCTGATTTTTCCTTCCTCCAGATTTCTGTCTTGTGGTCAACTGAGCTTTAGGTCCAAAGAAGGACAGGGCTTTCCTTCAGCAGGGACATTTATAAAATCTTTCTCACGTGGATTCTCTGGCACACAGTAAGTTATCAGCACATGCTGACAGTTTTTGCTCAGAGAACTTTTATGGTCTCTGTCCTCCACTCAGGCATTTAATTCCATAAAACTTACAGGAGCTTAATTATCTTTAAAAACCTCTACCTTGCTCAAATGTGGTTAACATCATTCCACTGATGGAAGAATTTCTGAGTAGGGGGAAGGACTGAGACAGAAACACACTTCACAGAAAATCAGACCAAACCACTTTTTTTAAAATACAATTCTACCTTGCTAACTCTTGGTATAGCAGACCTTTCACATTCTCATCTTTCCAGTGTTTAACAACATCTTAGGAACCAAAATTTGTACAGTTGTGGTTTATGCAAGAACTGTACCCTTGATGTTAAATGGTAAGTATGCTTCGACCCTTTCAAACTGGGGTCAAAAAATGGTGAAAATAAGCACCCAACCACAGACAGAAAATACAAATATTTAAGATATTAGAAACTCATCAGTTTCTACCATTTACATTTGAATGTAACTGGCTACAACTGTAATATTCATTTTGGAAAGCTAAGTAATTCCAGATAATACCAGACCATGGGATGAAATTTTTGATTGCATGCTCTCTTCAGTTGCTCTTTAACTGCATTACTACATCTTAATCACTGAATTAAACATACATTAAACATACATTAAAACACATGCTGTGACACTGCTGTAACATATGGATCCTACAAAGGAAACATCTGAATGCATTCCAGGCATCCTACCTGGGATTCAGGATTTCATATAGGAAGCTTTTTTTTGTTCTTGTGTTCATTCTTGCCTACCCACATAACTACTTAAGACAATTAACCTTGCCTTAGCTTCTGAGTGTTGGACAAAGCCCTCAAAATCAGAAACTCTTCTATAGATTAGTAGTCACCTACTACAGTGCCTATGTGGCCTGATTTTCCAAAGCATCATGCACTCAAAAGCTTCCACTAAAGATAGGCAAAGGACTCACCACTGCTATCAGGTCAGTACAGAAGCCTACGCTTAGCTTCTAGGGATTACTGAAAATCATATGGCTCAGATGCCAAAAATGGGATGATCTTTAGCCACATTTAACTAATTCTTCTGACACATCTCACTTCTAACATGATCAGTATTATCTCCTAGGATCCCAAAAGGGAGGCTTTGACTTGGCAGTGCGTAAAGAGGGGAACACAAAAATTAAACAAGCTGAAGAACTAAGCTGGAAAATTAAATTAATTTTGCTTAAAATTTATTAATTCATTAACTCAGATTTAGGGATTCAGTCTCAACTTACTTGGTGAAGAAATACATGGATTTAAAGGTATCCAAAAGCAGACCTTGGCTATATAACTCCTGCCTAAACTCAAGCAGACATGATCTTTGTATTTAGAGATACACAAAAGCACATACTGCTCTCCACTGACAATACAGGAACTTGGGTCCTTATTTTAGGACTACTTCCCCAGGCAGTAGTGTTGGTACTACTAAGGTACTTAGGGCTACGCCTGCATCAGCAAGCAACAGAGAACTACAGGAACAGATCAAGGACATCAACTGTTGGTGCAGAGACCCCAACATCTGCAGTGTCTGCAGCTCCAAGATTTTACTGCAGACTGGACTTAATCTGATTATCTGAACTAAAGGACCAAATACACACGGTTCCAATCTGTGCATAAAAATGAGTCATTGGTGTGGACCCTTAAACCTCCATTAGGAGACACCTCCAGCAGTACACACCCAGAACAGATCTCCTAGATTAGTTTATGACAAAAGCAATCTAGTTGGTGTGCACCAAAGCAATCAACCCATGGCAAGTGGGGCCAGTTGAGGACTTTACTCCAAAACTACACTACTGCTCTGAACCACAGTACTAGCGCAGACACAGGCTAAATAAATCACCAGCTCCCACTATGGCTTCCATCCCTCCCTTCCCTTTTCTTCATCCCTGGGTAGCAATTTGAAATAAATAATTCTAGATAATACCAGACCATGGGATCAGAAAAGTAGTCATTTGAGTTATGGTCAGAGCCTTTCTCTCCATCTCACTGACTGGTATTGCAAAGATTCTTACGAACTTACCATCTTCAGAATACAAATGACCTCAGCCAGATGTGACTGATCCTGGCAAACAACTTCAAAAGTACACTGTGGTGAGGTGACAGACAATATGACCTGTTAAGGTCATTTCCAAAGGAAATCTGTCAAAAAGTGATCACTCACAATCACTAGCTTTCCCATAGTACTGCCTCTAGGAGCTATGTTTTCATCCTTGATGTCCTTGACTCTGAAAGCCTTAAGAGAAGACCTTAGCATGAACCACACTTTATTATATATAATTTATTTCTTTTGAAATAGAAACGTACATGCGATCAGCCTATTATAATAACAAGTTGAAAAAAGAAGACAGGGTGTAAACATTTAAAACTGTGTAGGGAGAACAC
Source organism: Zapornia atra (assembly GCA_013400835.1). Lineage (NCBI taxonomy): Eukaryota > Metazoa > Chordata > Aves > Gruiformes > Rallidae > Zapornia > Zapornia atra. The sequence goes on along the minus strand of VZTU01006076.1, from coordinate 23,209 downwards.
GTACTGCAATTTTAAAAAAAGTTTTATAAGCACATTTACTGCAACCATTGTGATGCTATATATCTGTACCTTGTTTATACCTTCCCAAAATTTTTCTGCACTACTGCAGTCCTATCAATTACAGCTTATTCCTTCAAACTTCCCTCATTAGCTGTAAGAATAAATGGGTTTTGCCTATTGGAGCCTTTTCCTTTCCATGAAATACTGGTGTGGGTTTTTTTTCTCCTCCCACAACTAATGCATCAACAGTAAATGAACATCAGTGGTGTTCCAGCTGCTATAAACTGCTCCTTCTTCACCAGGGTTCTCCAGTCCAGTAACTGGCAGCTAGCATTTCAGTCCCTGCACCTGCAGCACGTAGGAACACAACACATGGTGACAAACTCCATGAACACCTACCATAGCTACATCAGCACAAAGACCACCAGATCCTTCAAGAAACATGAAAAAGGCAGTTACACAGTAAAGCACCCAAAAAGCTTCCATATGCCAAAATGAACGTTTCTTACGCAGTCTCAATTCACCCCCCTTTGTTGCTCACATTTTCTGACAGTAAGATTTACATAAATGCACATTATTATATGACACTTAACTAAAATAGGCAGAATACTAGGAAAATCCTGTAACTCTTTCATTAAAATTTTGAATAAATTAATTTACCTGCTCACTATTGTGGGACTGAAGAGATCAATTTATATTCTGGAAGAACCAAGCGTAGGATAGGTGAAGGGTATCCTGGGAAGCCTGTCTTACTATGAACATCATATCACAAGACTTTTGCCATATGAAAATGGTTATTTCAGATGTTCAGGAAGGACCAATAACTAGACACTTTTAACTGGCTTATGCTCAGAATTACCTATCAACTGGTCAGGCAAGAAGTAGGTGACAGAACCCTGAAGCTTTTCCTATGAAAGCTATAAATACTAAAGCTGCCAGCAGGCTGAGGCCCACATTTCCTTGAAATGTTCCTCATGAGAACCTAAGTTGGTCCTCGTTCTGCAATAAAACAGCAAAACTGGCAACCCCAATATTGCTCCAACAACCAATGTAAGGAAATGAGGAACTACATTCCTTTTGTGGCTGGGAGTACAAAGTGCCAGCTGCAGTTCTTCCCCATCCTCCGCTTCTCCAAACCATTCTTCCCTCTAAGAGTGACACCTCCCTTCCAATCAGTAGCTATCTCACAATCCTGAAAATTAACCAGTCCAGATGTAACAAAGAAAATAACTACAGAGATTCTAAGAAAAGGGAATTTTGAGGCTGGAATGTTAGCTAACATAAGCCAGGAAATTTAAAACAGAAATTGAAATTTCAGTCCAAGACAGACACTTTGGCACAGATGCTGCATGATTTTCCTTTTGAGTATTGTCAGTCAAGATCCTCACTCCTGGGACTACACCTTCACAGTACATTCCAAATATATACAACATGCGGAGATGCTTTGAAATTTCATGATATTTGCATTTGGACTGACATCTTCTTCTAGTGTGTTTGACACTGAGCACTTCTGTGACAAAGAACTGCGCCGATTTCAACCCAAGTCCCTTCCAAAGAATAACGGGCAGCTACACATGAATGAATAAGTGAACAGTTTGCTACAGCAATGAATGCCTCTGAAAACAGCAAGTTTGCAGGCACCAGATGGAAGGAGAACATTATTGCAATTCCTGCATCCCATTGTGTAACAGCCAACAGAGCCGTTAACGCTTTCTGGTGATTTCTAAGTGTTTTAATGTGCTTTCCTTTGAAGGTGTTTTTTTGTTGCTTGTCAGTCTGCAAGCTAGGTTCAGATGTCTGGGAAAGAAATTTTATTGGCAAGCTATCAAATAGGGGAAAAATACAAAATATAGATAGAAATAAATACTAATGATTGTATTACAAAAATCACTAAATGGACACAAAGCTTATGCTATGAAGTATGACCTATTACCTACAGCACAAGTCTTTTGCCTCTTACAAGCCACAGCTTTATCTCTTAGGTACTGGAGCCATCTGCCTTTCTGCATCTTAGTTTATCACTTACCCACAGAAATGTCTATCTCATGATCCCAAGGAGTTCTTACACTTTATTGTTTTCTTCTTCAGAAAGCAAAAATTAAATCTTACTTAGCATATGACATTACATCTTCCTCCACAATTCAGAGCAACATGGTAAAAGATGTTTGAGTCAATTGAAATTACTTATCCTCATTGCTACCACCACAGATCATCACAAGAAAGCCATTGAGCAAAATACTCCTGGTTGCAGACATCCGTTTATGCTAAGCAGTGTACTTTCCTGTCCCCAAACATACATGAACATTTAAACAACGTTCCATTTGCTTAGAACGTGCTTCCAGTTTCTTGTATGCAGCAGCAGTGAGTGTGCCTCATTTAAATTGTCAATAAGCATGTCTAAGCAATGTCTGAACTAGTCCCTGGAAAACCAGGGCAGAAGGATTACACAACATTAACAAGCCAAATTCAAGTAAAAAATACCTGCTATGTATTAAAGACACACTGCCTTGCTCATTCAGGAAAACACCTGTATCTCATACAAATTCCAGAAACAAATTAGTTTCTGCTGTAAACTAGAAAAATAATTTTGAAACTGGCAGCATTCATACTCACATTAGCACCAAATTTTAACACTCTGCTTTGGTAGTATCAGGTTGAGTACCAGTCCAATATAAAAAAAAAAGTCTTATTTTCCCAGGCACAGTTTTGAAGGACTTCAGCTGCTAAAAGCAGTCTCTCCTCACAGGGTGCATGTCTGCATGAGGAAAGGTAAGTTATTATTGACAACAAAATATTTTCTATCTCTTGGACGTATTTTCCTGCAGCAGAAGCTCCTAAATCTCAACTTCAATGCTATTTAGTTATACTTAGGAAGGACCAGACCTCAAGATCACACTCTGATTGCACACTGCAACTCTACAACGTAGTCGAGGAACACTGCATCCTGACCTCAACAAGAAAGCTAAATGGCCATCTTTACAATATTCATATAAAACCAGCAGTGGATGCTTTTTAATTAATAGGTCTAACAAATAAATTTTGCTGTATAGAAAGATCTAGCAGACAGAAAACAACGATTGGGCTGCATGTTTTTCCAGAATAAGAAATAATAACTGTTCTTTGTAGCAAAGGGGAGAAAAGGAATTTTCCATGTATCCTGAGAGTGACCCATGCAAACAGTTCAGAGAGAATGATGGTGTGACAAGGGGTTGGGGAGGAAACAAATCTCAGCTAGACCTCACAGCTAAAAGGACAGTAAGGCTGATTAGTCAATCTTAAGGTGGGTAAACAGACTGGAAGGTCAGATCAGAACCGTGGACTAACTTTGTAAAAACAGTGATGACAAGAGCATTTCAGGATGGCATACTCTTCTTTACTGAAGGTAACTTGCTGCTTACATTTCTGATATATGTAATGTTTCAGCGGTTTCAACTGAAGGTGGTCTAACAGTCTCAAGGGATGGAGTGGGGTCTAGCACTCCCCTGTACCTCATGTCCCACAGCACAGCCCTCTCCATTTCCTGCTGGGCTGCAGTCCATGCCACAGAATTTAACACAGCTAAAGGGGCCATTTCTTAGGAGTCTTTTTAAGAGAAGTAGAATCATTTTCAGAAACAGAGCAAGCAATCTATTAGCTTTGTTAACACTGACTTTCTACAAAGCAGCAGTATGTGGAGGTCTGGCCATTCTGTCATTGCTCAAGTTAAGGCTCTGTATCTGCAACGCTCATCCCAAGCCAACCTGACCTGCATGTTGAGGGCAAATAATCTAAGCACACTGAAAGATGAATCACATAATGCTGCTACAAAATACAGGCAGTTGGCCAAAATAAGAGTATTTCTCCAATACCAATGAGCACTGTCCCTAGAAAATTAGAGCATAATAGTGTACCAGTACAATTTAATTTAAAAGAAACAGAAGGCATATATGCAAGACTGGCAACATGAAGAATTGTGAGGTTCACCATAAAAAGTAAAATGCTAACAACTGACTAGGTTGTGATTTTGTTTCCTTTGTGGTAAAAGAGTATTGACAAATTCTGTAGTGTCATGTTTCTTGTTTGTGAGCTAATGTCACAAACATTTGGAAAACAGAGTCTGGACAAAAAGACAATGCTGCTCCCTGAGTTAGGGCAGAGCATCATCTGACTGCCCCTGGAGCAGCCAAACGCTGAAATTATGATTAGGGTGTTGCAATCTCCCTCAGGACTCGCTCGCCACTCTGGGAGGGAGCAAGCTAATCTACACCTGGCACAGCACACACGGCCCAACATGCAAGTGCAGCAATGCCACCCAGAGTGCTGGGAGCACAGCTCACTCTTCCTCACTTCCTATCTCACACCATCACTAACTTACGATACACATACAAGCATAAAACACACTTCCAAAACCAGGCTCCCAAAATCCTCCTCAGGTTTCATGTGTCTCTCTTCCATCTTGAAGCCCTACACTGGCCAAACCAAATTATAATTCTGTATTGATTAATTTCATAAGTGTTTCTATGGCTCCAAAATCCCTTCCCTTTGCTTCCTTAAACCCAGATTATTCCAAACGCACACAAAGAACTGGTTTTAGGAATGCAAGAATTTTAACAATCTTCTATTGTATTTAACATAGCTTGGAGCATAATCCTTTTGCACTTTGCTTATCTAGTGATTAACCAATTCTGAACATCTAACACCAACACGTATCATGTGTTGTGCTGAATCCTAGAGTGCACAGTCGTAAGATAGAAATGCCCACACTTAGAAATAAGGTGAAGTGTGAGAGTAATATTCAGAGTAACACATGTGGGTGTCTTATGCCTTCTGGTGAGCTTTCAACCACACACCTCCCCTCGTTTTACTGAGTAGAATCAGTATAGTTTACATCCTCTTTTAATCCCCAAAAAACACAGTTTTGGAGGTTTAACTCCAAAATGTTAAACTGGATGTTAAACTGATGTTAAACTGATGAAAAAAAATGATAAAAAAAAAAAGAGATGTTAAACTGGAGAAGTTTGGCACCTACTTGCTCATACATGATGAAGAATCATTACATCCTATTGATACACTCCCCCCAAATTCTTCGTTCCCAGTATCCCCAAATGCAGCACTACTTAGGAAATGTCACGGTGGTACTAGGTTACAACACACTTTAGTTTTAATACATTAAATAATATAATAGGATGCCACAGTGTGGCCACATATGCCACCATAAGCACTGTTGATAGGTCTATCTCTTCAGTATCTTTTCCACTCATGGTAGATCAACTTTAACTTTTTTGGAGGGGGAAAAAAAGAAGGGGGGAACAATACATTGTAACAACAAACCACTGTATTGTGAACATTTTTTTTTTTTTAAATAACAACACAAGAAACAGGAAATATCTATGGCTGTAAAAGTTTTTCTTATTAAGGCCACTACAGTAATATTTTAAAATGAAAAACAGATTTTAATTTATCACAAGCCTTTCCACTGATAAAACTCTGTAAGTCAGAATCTCTGGATTTTCTGCCCAGATATCACATCATGTCAAGCACGCAGCTATCAAAACATTTGATGCAAAGGTAACTGTGCCTCATAAAAAAAGACATTACTGTAGCAAATTTGGAGGGGAAACCACACAGCCCAGGTAAGTAACTACGGAAAGTATGGCCTACATAGCTCTGACAACTTCTGCTGTTTATGCAATTACACACAGCTTTAAGTTAAGTTAGCATAACATACAGGACAGTAAACAACTGCTGTTGAAGTTCACTCAGGCACTGTTTTAAAAAATTATTTTTTACAATCTCATAATAATGATTTATTAAAAAGGCACACACATAAAAGCAGGCTATATTCATGGCATTAAATCACAGTATAAAATTATTTAATTAAATTTTAACTTGAAGAATTAAAAAGACTTTAAAGACTTTGGTCTGGATTGTCTTTTTGTATAGATGTGCTAAAACCACTCATATAAACTCTTCAGAACAACTTCCTAGAGGTCATGAAAAAATGCACTAAATGGAAAACAAAATAACCATACTGCTTTTTAATATCTATAATACAGGATCTCCAGGCCAAACGAGGGAGCTTATAAATAATTTTGTCAACACCATTACTAGTCTCTCAGAATACAGATTCCAGGAAAACCATGCTCACTTAACACAGTCTCATTGTGTGCTCCATAGGAAATGGAGGTTTATTTACTTGCAGAAGGAAGGCATTCTGCTGGGAATTCTGCCATGCCTTCTACCATGGTAACTCTAAACTAAACTGTCACATTCAGTTACCAAATCTGAATTAGAGCATCTTTTTTCTGTGTTTGATGTAGCATTTATTTGCTAATATTAAGAGACAGCTCTGAATACTAAGATAGCAGATAAAAAGTTGAAACCGCATCTACACTAAAAGGAAATCACTTTTGGAGGTCATACAATGTGATGCTTCAGTTCTCCCAAAAGATTCATAATTAGTTTATATATTTGCTTTGATATAATTTCTAAGGTTTGTGAAAACTTACTAAGCACATCCAACTGGGTAAAACAGAACAGCAATCAAAGAACGCATAAGACAGAGAATCAAGATCAGAGTCCCACCACCCACAACGACAGCCAAGCCAACAACATGTCATCAAAGCTGTTGAAAACTAAATGCAACTACTGTTTACAAGATTTGCCAGGATGCCAAAGTGACACAGAAAATAATCTACAAAGGTCTGTGCATGGAAAAGAAAAGCTTCCCTTGTCTCCCCAACTTTACAGGAGCAGAAGCATTTAGCCTCTTCCATGAAGACTGAGCTATCCCCCTAAATGAGGGAGTCCAGAAGCAGAACACATCCAGGATTGAAATGCCTTCTGCCACCATAGCATTCATCCTTTACTGAGATCTCTCCAGCTCAAAGAAGGGGTGTAATGTCTACATCAAAGTTCCTTCCAGCCTTGATATTTCTAAACAATGTCATTCTTCTGCCAAGCCTTTTCATGCAGAACACAGTTAATAAAACCCACAACAGAATATGTTCTTGTGGTTTAATAAAGGCTAATTTCATTTTCAGATTAATACATTTTAAAGCAAAATCACACCTCTCTTCACTGCATTTTGCAACATACTTTAGATCTCCTTAAAGTGGTTCCTTGATTTATTTTTTACAGCTTTACATCAACTATTTGGGTTTCCTTTCTGTGACCTGGCATTTGAAAAAATTTTCTGCTACAAGCTAGAGAATGAAGCTTGAAGGCAGCCTGCAAGATGGGGCCAAACACTGGCCTAGCTCATTCAGAATCACAGTGCACTAACATGTACTGTGCCACAGCTCAGACTGACTAGCATCACTTTGGGCAGCAGCACCAGGAGATGTGCTCACTCCCAGGAGACCTAATAGAACTGGAATATGAAGCCAACTGTGATGAAAAAGATCTAAGTAGATCCCAGACAAACTGAAAATAGAATACTTCCTTCCTATCAATGCTGCAGAAACTTCCCACATCAGTTTTTGAAGGGAACATATTTTGGGTGGTATGCAGATGCAGCATGATTCTCCAAGCAACGGGGAAACTATGGAGAAGATGAAGGGTAAAGTCACCTGTTTCTCAGCAACTGCATTGCTCTTAAGCTGGAATCATTCATGACAAATACATTTTAGGTGAGCATGCAATATGTGATTTTCTCCCTCTCTACTAAGGTCCTTCCATTATTTCCTGCAGTGAGTGCTGGATTCCATTAAATGTATTTACATTTTTCTCCTTAAGTAATGTTTGCTGGTTTTTCAATTCACATTTTTTAACCATCCAACAAATACTGTGGTTATGCAAATGTTTACACTGAGTCCATCTTATTTACTTTTGCACAAAAAAAGGGAGTTGCTCTTAATTCTAAAAATACTGGATTTGTTTAGAGAAAAAATGATTAATAATTACTAAGAACTGTCATTTTCTAGTTGTTGTAAACTGCACAGCTAACAGCAAATCACATGGTATTGATGTCAGACTCATTCCCATGTCCTCCATCAGGCAGACCTTTACTAACACTAATGAACATCTGCCAGCAAAGGTGGAGTCCACATAAAAGTAAATGCCTAACTTAATCAACATGTTTGTGAAGCTCAGTGCTCATTTTCCAAAGGCAACAGCAGGTATTAACAGACAGTCAACATTCCCAACCTGCCCACTCCTTCATAAAGTAGCAATGGCTGTAGCTTCAGAAATGGTTCCATGCTGACTCACTTCTTCTGCAATACCCAGAAGAATTGAGAGAAACCACACACAGAGAATTATTACTCCAAGTTATTGCTTCCCTTGAGCTATTTGAATAACAAACAAAAAGAACACATAAAGTGAATCCAGATTTTCCTATTTTACTCTTTTAGAATATAAAGTCTTTGAGGCAGGAGGACTATCTTAATTTTTAATTTTGTACAGTATTTTTTGATCTTATGAACAATTCACATAATAAATGCAACTGTTCTGTCCTTGCTTAAAATGTGTCTCCACAGCACCTAAAAGCTGGAGTTTGATACAACTGATGGTAAGTACATAATACTAGAATGAAAGGCATTGTTTTAGTGCAGTTGGCTACCTGGGCTGAAGTAAGTAAAATATGACTGTAGCATTTCAGTAGTTTCAATCCTATGGAGGAAAAAGCATTCTGCTCACTATGATTTACTTAGACTGGGCAAAAAAAAAGGATGACTGAAACAAAAAAAAACCCCACAGATACACAAGGGTAGGATTCCAGTTTTAGTGGAAGCAGAATCTACTGCCTCACACAGTCAAGGCACCAGTATCCACAGTATTCCTCAAAGCCAAGCCCAGGTGAAGTTCATCAAGGGTATTGCCTCCCACAGCTGGTCATCACTGCATTCAGTCTCAATGAAGAGCTTGTGATGAACCCCTTAAATGAATCATGTTCATAAATTTGGGTAATGTAAGGTTTTCCATACAGAAATATATGCAACGTGTTTCCATATAAAGAGCTACACAAAAGAAGACACAATTCCATGTTCATTGATACAGACCCTGACAGATCTCTTGGTAGGGCAGATTTGATTTGCATCAAGAAAGAATATAAACTGAAGAGCCTTTCTGAATTAGCCAGAACACAGTATGGTAGTTACAAAGGCTTATGCTGTCTACGGAAAAGTATAGATGACACTCATCTGGCATAAAGTCAGGACAGCACAGAAAGATGACAATTGATTCAATAAAAATTTAACCAGAACAAAACTGCAACTTCAAATTTTTCAAATGTCACTGTGTGCTCATATCAGTTCCCTGCCTTGCATGTCATGCTGTTTTTACTCTATTGGAAGATACTCTAAAAGATTTACAAACCCTTCATAAATCCTCGTAAGTGTTCGTATCCTAGAGACTCTGTCCAATCTTGCTGGTCAGAAGGGTATCCCCCACCAAAAAAACAGGTCAAAAGTTTGTTTATGCTGAATCACAATGTCATTAGTAGTTTCTGTTTACCAATCTGGGTGTTAAAAATAAAAAGTCTTGATTACACTAAATTCACATAAGTCAGAAAAAGGCATTTCAGAGGAGCATTCTCAATCCTTTGCTTGTAAGATGGCAAACAGAAAGACGGGGTCTGCATAAAACAGGATCCCACATGCACCTGGTTAGATAAATGGCTGACGAGTTATAGCCAAGTACCAAAAGAGACACCTCCTTAAACTGCTCCAAGTAAGTATTAGCATTTAAGGAGAAGGCAGAATCCTTGTCTTTATAAAGTCAGTGCATCTATGTAAGCATAAACCCTTTTTTCACATTTACCTTCATCTAAGCTTGTGTTAAGGGTCATTGCAATATAAAGAATAAAAAGCAACTCATAATGCTTATACCATGCCCACTTAAAACTGTGACCCTTCACACAGCTTCCCACACCCTTACAGTCTTCATATGAATTCATAGGTTCTACTGCCTAGGACAGCTCAGGAATTAGCAAGACTGTGTCTGGAAACCAGCAGATACCAAAGGTTCACTGACATGCAAAAGGATAAGGAGAGAGTCTGAATTCTGCAGGCTTGCCAATGAGCTGAAGAAACCATCAATTAACTATTATGTGCATAGAAGAAGCCTTCAGGTTCCAGAAAATGGAAAACCTGCCTCATACTAGGTAACATGCCAACTTGGTGCAGTGGAGCACAGTGGCTCCCAAAGCTGTTCTTAGCTTCTGCTGTATTCCTGTCAGTCTCACAGAGCAGGCTGCCTCCCATCACAGCAGCTTACTGTGCTCATCCTCAGTACCTCACAATACGTGCAATACATAAACCCTTGTGCAAGTAAGAAGTTCCAACAGGACCTAGAATACAGTAACTCACGTCACCTTGCCCTC
>VZTU01006076.1:0-12304 GCA_013400835.1 Zapornia atra | reverse complement strand
ATCTGTGCAATATGGGCTGGGGAGCTGCTTTGGCAGGGGGGTTGGACCCCATGAGCTCTCGAGGTCCCTTCCAACCCCTACGATTCTGTGATTCTGTGAAGTCACCAAAAAAGACCACTACTGCTTTTAAGGAGCTGGGATCTGTATGTTGTTGTATAAGATCCACACGACAAGATGCAGACTTCAACATCCAGGTTAGCAATGTAACTTCCCTTGATCGTGAGTGAGGAAAAACAAGACACTTTTAGGCTCATCTTCTCCTAGAGAAGACACCGAAAATAGGTTGATTGATTTATACCCGAAAACACTTTCTTACCTCCTCAAGCTGAAACAAAGATTTAAGTGACAAGCTCTATATTGCAGATCTCTAAAATAAGCGGAAAGAAACCCACACAGAATTTTATTCTTGGTTTTCAGATGAAAACACGACTTGTGTAAATGGAACCAAACATACCACATAATACAGACTGCACTGTGCAAAAGACCAGAATGCACAGTTATTCATCACCCCTTCACCAGGAAGGCTTGAAATATTTAGATACCAGACAAGGAGATGGAATGCATTAACTGCTCGTATGACCAATGAGCTGAAATAAACATTTCAAATAATCTGATCGGCTTCCCTGGAGATTATGTAAGATTAGCACATCTTTTGATACAGTGATAACTGATAATTGATTTTCTATTTGAATAAGGTTACTTCGGCTAATCTGTGCATTTTCCACCCCATATCATTTTACTTCAGTATCTCTTCACAGATTAAAAATGAACAGAACAATAACAATTTTGCTTCTCTGCAGTTTCAATGTCCTAATTGTACTTTTTGCTATAGTAGGATATACTCACTGATTTATTCAATATCAACTCTTCCCTGCTGTGACTTTGGTTCAGTTACTTAAACAGGAGTTACATCCTCACTATGGACAACTTTCAGGTATTTTGCTCCAGTTTCAAAAATCTGCTTTCTAAATTCTCCTCCTAATTTTCACCCTGCCCATCAAAATTCCAAGGAACAGGAGAGAAAACCCTCATAGCCTGCTGCAGAAGATGATAAGCAGAAAATGTATCATGTCCATCCATTCAACATCGTGTACAACACTGTATTGCTTTTCTCCGGTCTTTTTGTCAGCACTGATTTTTCCTAACAATGAATATTGATTACTCAGATCTTAATTTCCTAGACTTTCCTTCCTTGCTGTTCCTAGTTAATTATCTTACATAAAACTATGCATTGTATTTTCTACCATGACTTAAAGGTCAGCCTATTGACAGATGGAAATATCTCAATAAGACAAATAGTAGAAATACAATATCAAGATATCTACTTCACAATGGCAATTCTGAAAATTGTGAAATATGCAACCATTAATGGCCACCATTTTTCAAAAAAACCCCTAGAATCCTTATCTAGAGCTCCTTAGACTTCAAATATATAAAAATAAAACTTACAAATCTTCTAAGAGAAAAAATGCTAAATATTGAAGGCGAATAACCAGGGGAAACCTTTCCAAATTCTACCAAGACCACAACTTTTGCTGAACAGTATTAATCAGAATGTACTTCCGTAACTTGCTGAAAGAGACTGTAGTAACTCTGTAACGCTATGTGATTTATGGGTGCAACACGTATTTTTACAAAAACAAAGCCTATTTAAATAACAGACTGCAAGAACAGTGCAACAGGACTCTCACATTCAACACCTGTGGAAAAGAACATGCATCTTATACATGCGCTGCCGTGCTTGAGCAAATTATTCCACTCTACAGTCACCACTTCCATCCTTCCCTTAGTGTTAAATATATAGTTTTACTTTATGTATCCATAGCAAATTTCATTTTCCAACTTATTGATGTGCTTCTCCCTTCTTCTAGATTAAATAACTTTAACGGCCTTCGTTACCCTTCAGTTCAAAGAATATAAATTTGACATAATCTCCAGCAAGCAATGAACGATTTGGAGGGGAAACTCAATTTTTTTCCCCCTATGCATAACCTCATATCTTATAACCTACATTATTTTCTAAGACCTTTCTCTTCCTTCACCCTTCATCTTTACTACCACTGTGCAACATGAAAAAAAAGGCTCCTTCTCCAAGAGGACCAGCTAATATTCAAAATCCCTTTCACCTAGACATTTCTATGGTTCAAAACACAGAAATCTTGCACAGTGTTTACAGAGATAATTATTAATATTCATACTGTGATAAAACATACAGCTTAGCCTGGAATCATATTTCAGTATATTAAAGATTTTAGTATTGTATTTCAGTATATTACAGACTCTGTTTCAGGATGTTACAGGCTCTGAAGCCTTTTTTTGTGTTCTGATGCTTTTTCTATAGCTGATAACTTCTTTACAGAAGAAGGACTCAATAGCTTTTAACAAGATGCTCTTTTAAAACACACAATTGTCAAAATCAATTTTGCATATGAACAATAATCTGTTCTTACAAGTCAGGACTGAAGTATGCAAACAATGAAGTAGCAACAGTTAAGTAACAACCTCCGAAGCACTGATGCTAGCCTTCATTTTAAGAAACACTAGAAATTAAAGGAAAATTTTAAGTGCTTCTGCTGACTTATGCATTATGCTTTTAATTTGTACTTATAGAAAAAATCAAAGGTAATGATTCTAAATATTGTATGGATTCCAATTCATATCAAAGCTGGTGTCTCAGCAGTGGGGTTGTAAACCTGTCTCTTTTTTGTTTTGGTGGATTGAACAAGTTGTCATACTGGCAACAGAATCATGTCTTGTTTCCAGCTTACTTTTGTCATGTGAATCTTAGCCCTTTCTCATGGTACGCTGAAGGACCATGGTGCTGCTTTAGTCCAGTCCTGTACTTGCACTGACTAGCCAAACAGAACAAAGATTAGACTTCTACCTGACAATAAAAGTCATCTTTCATCTAGCCAGCCATCTGCAAGCGAACACAAAAATCAGTAGAAATGACTACATCACACACTAACAGACAGCACAATTGTTTTAGGTGCCATTTCTTTCAGAAACCAGGTCCCAAAAATGCTCATTTTAGACCCTGCACCAGAGTTTCTGTGGAAAAGAGGAAATCGGTGTGCTGATGAAAAAAAGAAAGCCAATTGTTGTAGAAGATGATAAGCAGAAAATATATCATGTCCAACCATTCAACATTTATAAAATATAGAATACATTGGTTTTAGCCAATTATAACTCAGTATTTCTTTTCAAAATTGTGGTAACAATTTAACAAGGGTGTGAATTTGTACTGTGTAGATCCTGATTCATCAATAATCTGTAGGTCTAATGCAGAATCAAACAAACAAGGAATTACTCAGAACAGTTCACCCTGAGTTTAATGAACAGTTTTCATCCTCTGGAAGAAATATGTTTAACCTCCTTCAAGTTGGAGTACTGTGTCCAGATCTGGGGCTCCCAATACAAGAAAGATGTGGAACTGTTGGAGAGGGTTCAGAGGAGCCACGAGGATGATTAGAGAGCTGGAGCACCTGCCCTACAAAGAGAGGCTGAGGGAGCTGGGCTTGTTCAGCCTGGAGAAGAGAAGGCTGCGGGGGGACCTCATTGCAGCCTGCCAGTCCCTGAAGGGAGCTTATAAGCAGGAGGGGATTCAACGTTTTAAAAGAGCAGATAATGGCAGGACAAGGGGGAATGGATTAAAACTAAAGGAAGGAAGGTTTAGGTTAGATATTAGAGGGGAAGTTTTTTACAGAAAGAGTGGTGAGGTGCTGGAACAGGCTGCCCAGAGAAGTAGTGGATGCCCCGTCCCTGGAAGTGTTCAGGGCCAGGCTGGATGGGGCCCTGGGCAACCTTGTGTAGCTCCAGGCCTGGAGGTTGGTAGCCCTGCCTGTGGCAGGGTGGTTGGGCCTCTATGATCCTTGGGGTCCCTTCCAACCCATGCCATTCTACAATTCTATGATAAGTTATGTTTAACCTCCTTTAAGTTATCTTATTTCCCACCCTCACTTTAAAAAAATTCCTCAGTACTTTCAGTTCCACAGTAGAAAATAAAATTCTTATACACAATTATTTATTAAGCATCACTTGAAATTATTATTAACCTCAAAGTTTTCTTAGTTTTTTAAAAATGAGTGTTTACCACGAATATAACCAAATTTTGATGCTTAAGCTTTTTACACACACGCACAAAAAATCCTTAATGTTGGTGAATCAATATGCAACAAAATGTTACCTTTCCATGAGAAAAATATATGCATAAAACATGCTGGAACTTTCCCATTTCCTCCCAATTTTTGTCACTAATATAGCTATACTTCTGAGTGAGGACAACTGTAGGAAGAACAATTAAAAGCCACTGGTAATTTAAGATGTGAAATCTTTCTGGAGGGGATTAATGTAATAGTACAGTATTTTAGAAAGTCCTGGTCCTTATTTACTTTATAAACATGTAAGTCTAAAATCAGTACTTACTTCAACATGTGTAAATAATGTTTGTTCAGTGTTATCACCATTTTTCTCCTTGAGATCTGGTGGGATGTTTCTGTTTGTTACTTGGAAGCATGTTTTACTCAGATAGCCATCACCAAGGTCCTGTGTTCAGAAAACAAGAAAGAAAAAGATTTTCTGTAAGAAAAATGCTAAATGCTACCACTGTGCTAGAAAATAAACAGAGCATGGCATTTTAGGCACAAGCTCCGAATCTTTTTATAGGCAGGGATGACTGCATTGCTTTTCAGCATCTTCTCACAGGTAGTTCTTGGTGTTAAAGGAATTCAGAGACTTTAACAGTTAACTTGAAACAGCTACTAATTGAACAAGACTACTGCCACCTGGGAATCAGAATGATTAACAAAGAACTGGAAGACGATGCACAAAGGTCATGAACTGATGAGCAGCTATCAACAATTTTGACCAATTTCAAGGAATGCATTCACACTAGTATAAAGTTCCCAATTCCTGGTAGACTGGTTTATTTTTCTCTGTTCCTCCTCTGTCTTAAAGCCCCAAATACAAACCAAACACTTTGGAACTACGTGCAGAGTCACAATTTGTTCCCTCCTCCTGATTGCTTCTGAGTGGCAAATGTAAGAGAAAGCTGTACCTTCTCCAGCTCCCTTTCTATCATTATGCTCCCAAGCTACATGGTCTACTGCTGTAAAAGTCCCTTCTGCAACTTCACAGTGGCAGGAAAATGTTTATGGAGCTTCCCCCTCTGCATTGCTTACCTGACTATCAGCACATACAGAGACATATTACACATGTGTGTATATATTTTTTTTTTTTTTTCAAATTAGGAGAGCAAAAGTTTAGTAACAGATCACAGGAAAAATGTACACTCTGAAAGCAAGGAAGAGCATGCACAACACAAAAACCAGTAGTTGCATGTTAAGAACTCGTTTCTCAAAGGAAACAAATTGGTGTTTTATTAGCTGTTTCATTATGTTTTATTTTAGACAAACACAAAAAGCATATGTCCAACATGTGATTCTATTCAAAACAGCCTCTCTACAAAATTCATTAATGTAGTAATAAATTGCCTGACAAGGTTGCAAATTTATCTATAATTTAACTCTTTCATTAATCTGTCATTGCTGATGCAGTTTATTTCATGTACTGCAACCTTTAAAACAGCACGGGTTTTATTCTGACACACAAGTTCTCCCTTTTCAAGGACACTGTAGAATGTATGCACCTTCACAATCTGCTGCAGGCTACTGGTTTACTTTGTTCTTATCAAGTTTCACACATGGTAAGAAAATATAAGGTCCTCTACATGTATTTTTGTCCACGACATTTTAAACGAGTCATACTACATGTAATTGCCTTCTTCGTAACTCTTCCTACTGCATGCCTTGTTTTCTCACTACATCTCAGCAAAAGCAGGAATCCACCGAACTGCTGGATGTCCTGGTTGCAGAACCAACTGCAATGAAGAACCAAGCACGCAGAGGACAACAGTAACAGAAAAATTAAGCCTAATTTGGTGATATAAAAGCCCCTTCTTTCAACACTCAAGACTCTCTTTGTGGAGCTTCTTGGAAATGTCAGCAGGAGTAAATCTACCTGCACTGGTATTTATCCCCCTAAGAGCAGCAAAGAAAGAGCTACAGCCACCCACAGAGGTAAAATGCCCCAAGGCACAATGAGCTTTGTCAGAGAAGAGTTGCATTCACCTCCCTGAACCAGTTCTTCCTGTCAGCAGAAAGGAGCCAAGCTCCACAGAACTTTGCATTCTGTAGTATTTGAGTGCCATGAAAAAATATCTACGGTTAGCTGGAAACGTGGAGTCAGCAGTCTCTGTATTTGATAATGTCAGGGGCTGGCAGAGAGGTAGCAGGAGAGAGAAGCAACCCTGCTGTTGCACTCTCAGTTGTGTTACGGATTTTGCACACTTCTGCCCCTACAAATAAATCAATGCTTTATCACAGACTTTGATACCAATCATGTGGAAAGGGAGCCCGTTTTTACTCCAGCCACCTTCTGAGCGTCATAAGAGAAAGTGAACCGATGTGATTACCTAGGTTAACATAAATAAATGTGAAATAAACATAAAGTAGAAAGCAAACAGGGGACAGCCTTCACTGCCAGGATTTAACTATCCACTCCTAACAACAGCACCCAAGTTTAGCTCCAACAAGCCCTATGGCAGAAGCAGTCTTGACCTTATTTACAGCTTTCTTCTGTGAAAAAGATAAAACAAAACAAATAAAGCAAACACCAGAGATTAAAAAAATAACATAATTTAGGACATTGCACTTACACCTATAAATACAGGGTGCTGCTTGGGCCATGTGAGTTTATGCCAGAAAAGCCAGCTCCACAACAACAATGAGTATTTCATCATTTAAATGTAATCTCTACAGAAAACACAGGAACACAGTTGTAGAAGCCTGGTGTACTTGTGTGGTCTTATTGCTATCAATGGGTCTATTCACATGGGTATGGAATGAGGAATGGGATCCAAGGGCATTACATCAGCAAAATTAAGAGTGCCCCACACTACCCACAACACACATACTGTAAAAAAAAGGCAAAAAGACAATGAGGCAACTTGTTAATGAAAAGCTTCCTTCTGATACTGCATACTGTAAATGGATGGTCTGGTTGGCCAGGTTTTTATCACACACTGAAATCACAGAGGTGATAACTTGACCCATTTAAAAAAAAAACAAAAACCACAATTTTTTTTTATATATAGGTGAGAACAAAAACCTATCTCATTCTGGTATTTCCAGCAAAGCTTCTTATTTCACAGAACATTCAAACTTTGACCCATGCATTACATTCCCAATAGGGGCTCAGAGCATCCTTCTTTGTTGAATAAATCCTCACAAATACAGCCTTGGACTGAAGTCTGAAGTTTCAAATGGTTGCCTGTAAGAAAGGGTGCATTATAACACTTGGCTAATATTTTCAGTCTTTAAAAAAACTTTTAAAGAGAATGCATATAAGGCCAAGATCCTGCTTCTTACTGAATTTCTGTTTCATCTGCAATGTAAGGGTTACAAATGCTGATGTACAATTACTTACGTAGAAATAATTGCATACGTTTACTATGGGACATCTTATATTTCAAAACAGTACAAAAGTTATTCTCCCCTAAATTCATGAAAGCATGGGAAACCACCAAAGCCACTTAAGTTTAAATAAAAGCCCTACATTTTCTAAAAAAACCCAAACAAAAAAAATGCCTCCACAAGTGCCCCAAACCATCCATTACTGAAAACCAGTCAGAGAAGCAAGAGAATATACACAGCCAACACATCAAAAAAGTGTGGCAAGAAGAAATCCTAGAGCCATGTGGATTTATTATTACACAGAAAATAAAAGCAGCATTCAAAGTAGAAAAAAACAAGCATTCAAAGTATTTATTTCTGTTGTTACTACAGAACAAACACAAATTATGTAGCTATAAGCCCGAACTACCACCAAGTTTTTATTTCTGTGGTAGTTAAGCAGGAAGTCAGCATGAAGGGGTTATCATTAGGTACCTTTACACCAACTGCTGATTTTCTTGAAGTCTCTAAGCACTGGAAATTTCAGAGAAATCTGGAGAAAGCCTCTATGTATTAACACATTTTTATACACTGGCCATTTTGTGTAACTATGCACATATTAGCCTGACACCATTCCAAGCAAAATAATAGATGTCATATAGAATTCAGTAAAGAAATATATACAGTAAATGTAGGTGCAAGAAAAACAGGTTTTGTCGGGGCAACTTAAAAAGACATGTTTTGTTGATAAGCATAAATGTTGTAACAGTATGTATTTCCATAAGATAACTGTTGAGTCCACAAGCGGAAACTGAAAAAAACCAAAGTAATCCACACTAAGCTGACATACACTAAAGGATGAAAAAAATACTAATACACAATCAGAAAAGTAACTTAAAAAGGACTAGAGGGTATCTGAAGTAATTTGCAGATCATACCAAACTGGGAGGAGCTGTTGACTCTGTTGAGGGTGGAGAAGCCTTACAGAGAGACCTGGAGAGATCAGAGAGCTAAGCTATCATCAACCACATGAAGTTTAACAAGGGAAAGTGCCAGATTCTGCACCTGGGAAGGGGTAGCCCTGGCTGCACATCCAGACTGGGGGATCAGATGCTGGAGGCCAGCCATGCAGAGGGGGATTTGGGGGTCTTGGTCAACGGCAGATTACCCATGAGCCAGCAGTGTGCCCAGGCAGCCAGGAGGGACAACCGCATCCTGGGGTGCACCAAGCCCAGCATTCTCTGGACACAGCTGGTCCAGAGGAGGGCAATGGGAATGGTGAAGGGTCTGGAGGGGAAGTCTTACGAGGAGAGAGTCCCTTGGTTTGTTCAGCCTGGAGAAGAGGAGGCTGAGGGAAGACCTCATAGCAGTCTGTGGCTTCCTGACAAGGAGAATCAAAGGGGCAGGTGCCGATCTCCTCTCTTTGGTGACCAGTGACAGAACCCAAGGGAATGGCATGAAGCTGCAACAGGGGAGGTTTAGGTTGGATTTTAGGAAGAGGTTCTGTACTGAGAGGGTGATCAGGCACTGGAACAGGCTCCCCAGGTGATTAGAGTGGTCAGAACACCAAGCTGGGCTGAGGTCAAGAAGCTTCTGGACAATGCACTCAGTCCCATGCTCTGGCTTGGCTGGCCCTGTGCGGAGCCAGGAGTTGGACTCGATGGTCCTTATGGGTCCATTCCAACTCAGGAGATTCTGTGATTCTATGAAATGTGCAATGATCACAAAAGGAGTGATTCTAATGGGGACTACCCTTGGCCCCACATTATTTAAAATTTTGATTAACGACCTAAAAACAGTATGTAATTATTTTTACTGACATTTGAAAGTTATGGGGAAGCAGCAAATGATGAGGATTGATCATTAATACAGGCAGATTCTTATGGTTGCTGTATGCAACTAATATGTATTTTAACACAAAATATTAAGTCACCCATCTGGAACAGTGACTTTGTGCTACTTTCAGCCTAAAGGGTTAAAGTGATCCTTGAATATATAATCACAAGCACTTGGCCAGAGTAGGAAGGTTTGAATTTCACAGCAATACAGTATTCGTTGTCTAGCTCTGCCCACAGCTGAAGAAGGATTTTTATGTAGTGGAAAGGAATCAGAGATCCACAAGAATGATTAAAACATTGGAAAACATGTCAAACAGTCAGGGAGCTCAACATGTTTTCCTTTTACACTGACAAGGTTAAGGAATTAATTGATCTGAATCTAAACTCCCAAAACAGGGAGAGTTCTGATAAAAGAAGGGTACTCAGCTTATTAGACAAGGTACAGCTACCAATGGCTGGAATATGAAGCTAGGCAGTTAAGATTAAAAGTAACTGCACCTTTTGTTGTTGTTAAATTCAATTTTAAGCACAGCCAACCATTCAAAAAGCTTACTGAGAGCTGTAATTGTTTCCCCAACATTGGGAATTCTGAAAATGAAGACTGTGTAATGTCTTAAACAACATTTTCTGATGAAAACAAAAGCCATCTCAGGTAATCCTAGTCCTTTGTTACATAAATTGCTCTAGGTCATCCCAACAGTTGTTTCTGGATTGATGAACCCTACTCAATACATGGCCTAAATTCTCATGCAAACCACTACTATAGTGTTCGACCACATATGTAATATACTGTTTACTTCATATGTTGTAAACCCCTATTAAAGCATGTTCCAGCTTACAGTGGTTGTCAAGAGCTCAAAAAGGCCAGCAAGTTTTTCTAAAAATTAACACTGTGATTATTTTACCTTGGTAGTTCTCCACTCCCAACCATCTCCTATCTGCTGTGAATGTTTAATAAATTCTTCACAGTACTGCTTGAATCTTTTTTCTTCCAAAAAGAAGTCCTCTTCACCTGCCATGCTACAGGACATCTGCAAAGTAAACTGGATGTTAGTACTGACAGCGGAACCAAACACTAAATACTTTCACTGATTTATAGCAATTGAATAGTAAAATAACAAAGCACTGTGGGAAAAAAAACCCCACTGTTTCTTTAAGTAAAAGATTATCAAGTGCATTAGAGAAACACAGATGCACCAAGGTTGGAAGGGAGTGCTGGACATTGTCCAGTCCAACCCCCTGCTCACAGCAGCATTGCTCAGGATCATTTCCAGTTGGGTTTCGATTATCTCCAAGGATGGTGATGCCACAGCCTCCCTTAGGAACCTGTTCCAGTTTTCAATTATCACAGCAGTAAATATTTTTTCTTCTGTTTAAATTTAAAAAAAAACAACCCTATGTATCCGTTTGCACTCATTGCCTCTTGTGCTTTCACTGCATAATACTGAAAAAAGTCTGGCTCCATCTTCTTTACTCTCTCCCACCAGGTATACATCAGTAAGATCCCACTGACCTTTCTCTTCTCCAGGCTGAAGAGTCTGAGCTCTCTCAGCCTCACCTCCTATGTCAGATGCTTTTAAATCATCTTTGTGGCCCTTCACTGGACTTACTCCAGTATAGCGCTTCCTTGTACTAGGCAGCCCAGAGCTGCAATTTTGAGATGTGTCCTCAGCAGTACAGTCTACCTGGTGACAAGAAACCTGAGTGTGCTTGTGGGCTATTTCCAGGGGGAACTGAATGGCTCCACAAAAGCTTAACAACCTTAGTGTTTGTGGACCCAGAACCTACAGGACAGTCATCGGAGTCCAGGTGAAGCAACTGTTCCTGTTCATGCCACCACTGTGGTGCTCAATGGCCCAGCAATGTGACTTCAGGGGAATTAGTGTGCTTCAAGCTAACACCTTCCCTACCCATCAAATGGTGCCCTCCTGGGGTCTTTAAGACAACATAAAAATTCTCTCAACTTGCCCAGTTTTACTTTTTTACCCCTTGCAAAGAGGGTGTATCATAAATACTGCTGTTTCAGTGGGTTTACAGACATTTGTGCAACACCATACATACAACTAGACCACACCTTCTTCTAACAAAGGAATATAAAGGACAACAGCACTTCATGAAACTTTCATTTCTCAGGATCTTGCTTAAAATCCCATCATCAGCCTGTCTGCCCATGACATAACTATTTATCTAGCACTGGAAAGTGCATTATTTGCAATTCCAGATAATGCAAGGTCCTGTCAAGCTGTTCATGCTACTTGGATTTGAGGGAATCTGGACATCCGTCAGCGTGAATCCTCCCATGATTTCCCAAATTTCTCAGACCAGGTGATGACCCGCAGAACTGCGTTCAGCATCCGCAGCAAGAGTGCAGCTCTCACACACGCTTTAGCCACAGTAACTTGCTTAGGAAGTAGCCAGCTGACAAGAGGTACCAGGCTGCTGGCGCCCGTGGAGCACGACTGCCTTTTCTTCAGCTACCCCGAGAAGAGCGACGAGCAGATCCGAACTCACACACCCCGCTCAGCCGCGGGCCGCAGGAAGGCCAGGCAAGCCCCCTGCCAGGCCTCCTCCCTACCCGCCCCGCTCTGCGGAGCCCCTCCCGCCTCGCCGGGACAGCTCCCCCGGCGCAGCCCTTGCTCCCTCAGAGCCCCACGGTGAGGAAGGGGCGGGGGGCTACCGGCCAGCCGGCACGGACGGGTGCCCTGTGCTGGGGCAGCGGCGGGGCCCGGCGCTCCGTCACGCCGGAGGCCAGGCCCAGCGCAGACGGCTGCGGCCGCGCATGGAGGAAACAGAGCCGCAGCCCCGAAGACGGCCCTAGAGAGGGGCGCAGGACGGGGACGGCAGTCGAGAGCAGCCCCGCTGCACCGCGCCCCACATACCGTACCCTCCTCCTCCCGCCTGCTCCAGCTCAAGCGCCCGCCCCGCACCACCACGCATGCGCGCTCGCCGCGGAGCGAGGCCAGCGGGTGGAAGCTACGCATGCGCGGCAAGAGGCAGAGGAGGTGGCGCGGGGGG
>VZTU01006064.1:1183-50712 GCA_013400835.1 Zapornia atra | reverse complement strand
ATTTGAATTTTTAAACGTATCATTAGCCTATATCTTTAGGCATCTTCAGACGTTTCTCTCCAGTGATCTTCCCCCAAACTGTCGCTTTGATTAAATAATTTAGGAAGAATGTAGCAAAAAAGATGATTCCTTGGAGCCATATGAAATGGGTTCTTTTTTTCCAGGTATGTGTTGAAATTGGAGTTTCCCATTGAATCTCACTGTTGGCATAAAAGCTTTATCAAATACATTAGTTTTGGTTAGAATATTTTCAGATATCTTATGCATTGAAGTGAAAAAACCCCAGTGTTTTCATTTACTTATGAAACAATTTGAAAAGTATTTCTTATTTCTGCTATAATAGGGAAAAATTCAAAGCCATGTTTGGGAAAACAAGAGAAAATACTAAACTTAAGAAAACCCCTTTTGTTGCAGGAATATGAAGTAGAACAGGGCCTGGTTTTTCCTCTTGCTTTCAAATACTTCTTAAACAGAAAGCTTAGCCTGACATCAGTAACAGGTTTTTCCTGAAAATGGATTGTATTATCAGGTCCCAAAGCTTTTCTTTCACCTGGTGATCCATCAAGGCTTTCAGCAAAGTGTTCTTGCTACAGCCCAAATAGCAATCTGTCTGGTGACTCCTAAATATACATGGATGTGTGTGAAGTTTATCAAACATTGCCAAGACAACCAGAAGGAAATCTGATAGCAAGAGTCAGCTTCTCTTCAGCCTCAGGTAATAAGCAGAATGGAATGAATTTTCAGCAGAGATAATGTAGTTGTTAAGAATAAGTCAGCCATAAAAACCTAGTTGTAATCTGTAAACACCAACCAGGTCTGGGAGAGCTGACTTTCACCCTACTGCAGAAAGCAATCAACGTTCAATTAGTCAAGTGTTTTGATTAGTTGATTTAAAAACATCTAGGTACTGAATATGTATGAGATTCCTAAATCAACACCTTCAGATCAGTGGATGAATTTCTGACAAAATCACTTGTCCAGCAAGTTTGAATGGTTTACAGTTAATGAATATTTATCCATACATGCATTTATAAATGAATTCTCCAGTTCTGTTCCTTGGCCCTTAAGTAGGTGGTGGCAGTTGCCAACCAACCAGGCTGTAATAACAAACAGCTTGTGATTTATTATTTATATTTTCCTTTTTCGCCTCCAAAATGTTCCAATGCAATCATTTTAGTCTGTGTGTTTTCTACAAACTCTTTTTTCAGTAGAACTGTACCTAAACTGGAATTTATATTTAGCCAAAGGTCTTGAATGTTATCCAAGGTGGTGTTTTCATAGGTACTTGTGTTTTCCTTTAAAATCAAGGGAGTCCTGGATATGCGGTATGCAGAAATCTCTGCCATAGTTTATGCCTTCTGGGTGTCAAAATTCTTCCTGAAAATATAGACCATCTACCCAGTTCTGGTTATTGGTCTGCAAACACCTGCAATTGGGTTGTGATTTGTTTACCTTCTCATTTTCCCTGCTCATCTCTCAGGCAAAATGTTTGCACTCACAAGAAAAGCAGCTAACTCTTCTGAAATCTCCTGACATCAGGAAACACTTTGCAATCCACTCTGAGCTCTAAGAAGCCCAATTGTGCCAGCCTTTTGAAAAAGCTGACCTTAAGGATTATTTATCTGATGTTGAATGGAAGAGCTGTCTGGTACTTACCGAGGCACTTCTTTGTGGTGCACTTTCTTCATCTATAAAATGGGATTAATTCTGTCTTCCATAGTTAGAAAGGGGTTGATGTGTTCTTCTGCACCTCAAAAGCATCATTAACTACTTCCTAAGTGTAAGCTCTGTTACTGTGTCGTGGTGTAAGCCCTTGCTACTGCTTCCATCATAAAAACTAACTGTATCTCTATGAATTGAACGTCCTGGTTCTCCTTTCAGTCATCAAACCTAGCTGATGCTGTATACTACCACAGTCAGTCACTGGGATTTGGGGGGGATAACAATATATAATATTACATAGCTATCAACATCAAATTTTAACACAAATTTATTTCAAATGGTAAAATCTGGAATTGGCAGCAGGTTTTGGATAGGATCCTGCTAACAGCTGTCTGGGGCTTCTTTTTTTTTTTTCCCCCAGTAAAGTTGAGTGCATTATCAAGGGAAATATTAAAATTCCCATAAAAGGAAATTGAAATACTGTAGCATTACATTTTTATAAACAGATATTACAGTGAGAGCACTTGAAGTTAATTCAGAAACAGCAGGGAACCTCATTAATGTTATATAACAGGGATAAGTATGTCTGACTTCACAGCTTTGCTTTTGGGTGTGTTTACAAGAATTGTTAGTGGTGTCTCAATTTTTGGTTGCAAATATTCATTATTGTTATTAGCTTCAATGAAATGATTAGTATTCAGTTGGTTCCTATTCTGCTGTCGTGTTCATTAAGTTTTTGAACCCCTGTAAGACACTTGCCAAGCAGAACTGCCCTTTGCACGTCTAAGTGACAGGCTGACAAAAGAGTAACGTGATGATTTCAGCCCTGCCTGCAATGCAAGCAAACCCCAGAGGAGGGGGAAAAAAGCAATCCCATGTTAGCAATTGCAGTGGATACCAGTCTGGTGAGGTTCCAAAGATTTTTTGAGATTTGCCAAAGAAGCCAATTTGACAAGAGTCTCATTTGACAGCGAGATTTGTCAAGGAGGGGACAGATTTTTCTCATTGAAAAAGTGACAGAAACAAATTGACACCTGTGTTTTTAGGTTGTTGGGTTTTGCCATCTTACATATAGGAGAAACTTAGCCAAGTTAAAATGTTTTGTTTTGAGGTTTTTAAAATTAAGGGTTCCATTTGCTTATTTGAAACATTTTTTTCTGCTGTGTGCCAACTTTTTTTATGTGATGTTGATAATGACAGTAATAATTGTTATGTATATATTTAAAAGCAACAGCTAAATAATAAAACCAACCAAAAAATCCTGAAACCTGAAAGCACAGTATCATTTGGGGAGAAACAAAATCTCTGGTTATATTAAGTGTTTTAATTTTTTCTGAAAGAATTAAGTTAGTGATAGCTTCTCACAGGATTAGTGGATTAATTAGCTGCTTTTGAAAAAGAACTGTATTATGGCCTACATGGCTCATCACAGTAGGAGCTTTGCATAAAAAACTCTTGGTTTAATGAATAACAAGTTCTTTCCAGTAAGATTCATAAAGATAATACCACCACAAAGTCCTGTACACCTTAGTATTCTTTGGAAAAAATATTTAGACATTTTCAACCTGTCACATATCTGTGTCCCCTTTAATGTTCGATGAGTAAATGGTACCTGTCATCATTCCACAGAAATTTTTCTCATGCTTTGAACAGAGCTTTGATGAGTTGCAGTAGAGTCCACAAACCCCTAAAGTGCTGAAGGTCTTTTGTAACACTAAGAGAAAATTAGGGTACCCATCCCTGAACTGATGGAGAAGGTTTGACAGCTCCCCTGTTACTTGCTTTACTTTAGGGTCAATTTCATTTTTTTCTGTATTTTTTAAATTATTTTTAGGTTGAAAAACCATCAAGTTCACTTAACATATAAAAGAGAATTTCTGTAGGTTACTTGTTTTATTGTATGATAGGCAGTAAGGGAAACATAAGATCTCCCAGCCCATTAGTTCCTTGAATATTTTACTAAAATATTTTTCTGAAATTTAGAGCAAGAAAACCAGAACCTGGGAAAACACTTTCATCTTGTTTTGTTTTGTTTTCTGTTAGAGGGAATGTCAGCTGCACTACAGAAAGCAGTAAATAGAGTAGCCACAGGGAGACACACATCTCTCAGATTCACTAGGGAGTTTAACTTTGGCACGTGAGGGTAAGAGAAACATGCACCAGGCATTTGGAACAACAAAAATTAAAAGGAAAATCTTTGATAAATAGAGTTGGAATTTGCTGTGGAACTGCCTGGCATAACGAAGGCACACAGACTAAAGAAGGGATTAAATTAATTCGTCAGCAATGTTTTGTTGGTTTTGTTGAATTGTGCCAGACTACCTTTTCTTCTCTAACCTCTAGGCTGGATAGTTGCAGTGTCTGAAAGTCCTGAATGACTATTAAAATTAATGAATTTGAAAGTATTCCTGAGGAAGGAAATCGTCTGTGGGATTTCTTGAAGAAAAAAGGTTCTTAGCAAATTTTGGTACAACTGGGAGATCAAACATTTAAGTGTCAACTTCACTTATCATTTTCGAATTCAGTATTTCAAAAAATAATGTTTAGATGATAAATGCTTATTCCAGCTTTTCTTTTCCCCACTGAGCTCTGTCAGGTAACTGTGATTTGTGGCACTTATTTCAGCTGCAAAATTAATAAAGATGTGCAGCTCTGATATTTCTCTCTGAGTGCAGCCACTTAGTTAAAGAGATCTACAAAGCAAGGAAACTCAGAACAGGGGAAGTTAGGGAGCTTCTGTAGTCATCTGCCTGGAATATTTGAAGTACAGCTAATTCCTTCAGCAGGACCGGCATTCTGCTGCCTCCTGCTTATACTCTTGTGGTTTTTTAAGTTATCTTTGCATCTAATGAAAACAGGGATTTGATTTAGAGAAGAATGAGGTGCGGTGCCAAGCGTGAGCGGTATCACAGTTTGCTCGCTCTCTCCAGGGATGGAAAATGAAACCGGTTTGGCCCATTGAGCAGGGCCCAGAGGGAGGAGAGCAGGTGTTGCAGGAGCTGGGAAACTGTCTGGAATAAAGGAGAGCCCCCTGAGATCGCTATGATGCAGCAGAATCCCTGAGGGCTTGTGCCCCCTGCGTTTGAATTTTATGATGTTGTTCTGCGGTCATGAAAAGAAAAAAGCAATGCCTGTGCTTGTTCCACAGGAGTATTCAAAGGATGCTGAGGTGCTCAGGCAAGTGAATATACATTTGAAAAATATGTGCATTTGGTGATGACCCTGTATAGTTTCAGTTTACACCCATTCAGTGGTGTCCAGGCATGACTGGATAACAATATAACTTTTCAAGCAGCTCATACAAATCAATTTTCTGTTTTAAACATATTCCATGCTATTCTGTTGGGTGCAGAACATACTTTTCATTTCTACAAGGGAATTCATTTGCTTCACCAAGCATTTGCAAAGCAGAATACCATCGCTAGAGGATGAGTGGAGGCGAATTCATACAAGAATTTAGCACAGCCTACGGGCCCCGAGTCGGCATCACACTGATGCTGGTGATTTCAGAGGTTCATCCAGATCACAATTCACCTAACAATGAGTAGGCATTAAAAAAATAACAGTAAAACCAACCAAAAGTGAAGCATACATCTCAGAGGCAGATTTCGATTGTGGACTTCCAATGTGTTTGTGATAAAATGAGGTTATCTTCAGGGAATTAGGATGCTGATGGAGAGGAAAATGTGTGATCATTTGTAAGGCAGCAGCCTCCTCAAGACTTATATAATGGTTTCCTTATTCCTGCAGAACAGAATTAATGTGTCTTATCAAACACAAATCAATGCCTGTCTTTTACAGACTTCTTTTGTGATTCTCCTATGCAGCCTTAACTTGGAGTGTTAAGTTGAATTTCACAGGACCTAGAGCTCAGTTACTGTGGAAATTAGTGCTATTTCTAAAAAACCCTTGATAGGAATCAATAGGAACAGAAAGTCAAAGCTACTGTAGAATATATGTACTTAGAAAAAATTGATTGTTTCAATATCCCTGCATTTATTTTTATTATTTTGTAAATAGTATATTATAGAATAAAATAGTGTAAAATAGAATTTTATTAAATATCATTATTTTGTAATAAATGTATTTGCAAGTGAATTTTATCATACATTGAAAGAGACTCATGTTGAGTATTGTCAAAATCTTGTTCCTGCAGAACAGTTCTATTTCAGAGAAATTAAAACCTTCTTCAATAATTTTTAATTATTTTTAATTGCAAAACCTTCTTGCTGTAATTTTTTTTTTTGTATCTCTCAGAGAAATTGTGTTGCAATCCATGACTGGAGCAGCTAGATTCCATCACCAAATAATCAATTATAATGAAAAAAATGGGAGTGAAACATAGTGGAAATTGACAGATGTAGCATCCACCTCTCATTGTGCCTAATATGAGAAATTAATTGTTAGGATTGGAAATGGTTGCCTGAAATTCCAGCCAACTCAGGAGCTTACTGGTACAACTGGGCATGTTCAGATGCAGAGGTCTGAGTTACTGGTTTTGATAGAAGAATGAGTGTGGGGGGTAAAAAAGATCTGGATTATTGTACATACAACACAAAGTACAATGGAAGGTGATCAACAGCCAAGAAACGTTGATATTATGGGCTGTAGAAGTAGCAGGGAGCTTTTCAATAGTTCTGGCTGGGAAAGGAGTTGAACACTTTTAGGCAAAGAAGCTATTGTCTGTTGTTTGATTAATTTTGTTTTTCAAGGACACAAGAGTATTTGTCTTTTGTTCTTTGCTCATGAGGCTTTCACCAAAGGCATATCTGACTGTCCTCCTCCTAACAAGGGAAACCTACAATAACTCAAATTTCAGCCATTAACTCTTTTGGTTTATTAAAATGAGATGACTTTGCAGCGTCTGTCACTGTAATACATGAATCCTTCACAGTCTTGGCATATTTTTCAGGAAGTATTTTTGAAGTAGGCGAGACTGGTAATATTACCTGTGTAGAAGTGAGGTTACCACATCTGTACATCTGAAGCTTCCTCGGGATAGAACCCAGTCCAGTGCTTCAAACACAAGATCCTCCTTCCTTCCCTTACCAACTATTCACTTGTTTTGAAAGAGGAAAAAACCCAACCAAAAAACCCCTCATAAAAGCCTACAAACAAAAAAAAACTCCACCTGTAGAAAAGAAATTGAGAGTTTGTTATTTTTTTTTCTTTACTATTCTTTCAGTTTGTAAAGGATTTTTAAGCTACTCTATTGCAATTTTACCCTGTAAGTGCCACTTGAGCAACATTACTATTCTATCCTATGTCCAATGTAAATAAACAAATCAAGAAACTGTGTGTTAAGTTTGGGAGCTGGGTGAAGGACATTGTGGGTTTACTTATTGTACCTCCTCCTATTCGAGTGGCTTTGTTTCCCAGTTACCATTCGTATTTTCTTTCATTCTGTGCTGAATAGGAACAGAATTTATATTTGCTGCCTGAACAGCTGTGTTGGCAAGATCCTTGTGGGGCCAATTTTGTGGTGTTTTCATGAGCGTATTCTCCAGGCCACACGCATCCTGGGTGTAAGGGTACAGTTTGCAGTGGGCCATTGAGTTCAGTGGAAGCTGTGCATGAATAAAACATGCAGGACTGGGCACATTTTAGGCTACATTTTCAAAAAGCCGCCTTGCTCTGATTTAAATACCAGTGTAATTGGTCACTGTTCCAGTTGGGACAGTTTAAATATATTAAGTGTGTACAGAACCTCTTGGCAGGACTGAAGTCTGTGTTTGAATTGGAAAAAAACCCATCTGCTTTAAAGAATGTTTATGTTAATTAGGAGTGTACTGCAAATAGCTGTTATACATGTGGGTAACCTCTGGAGGCAAATTGTTCCAGCCCCATGGCACTGTGTAAACATCGGTGAGGGGACAGGATCCCATAAGCCAAAACCCAATTATATCCTTTACTGCTTTGTTAATTATCATAACTTCTCTCTGTATAACCTTTCCTTAAGTCTGTTATCTTATTCCACCTCTCTTGGTGCCTGTTTCTATCTCTTGCCTCCCACCTTCTGTCCCCTTCTCCTTTTCATCTGAATAGTACTTGTGCAACATGAAACACCATAATTTCCTCAGTAACTCCACTTTATCTCTGTGTTTCAGCACTAAGGGGTTGGAAAACAGTTCCAAGATCTTCCTCTTCACATGTTCTGCTAATGCAGTGGCTCCTGATATGCTCATAGCCAGGTTTTGCATATGCAGGGAAAGGTCCCCCAGTAGGAAGCTGAACTCCTTGCAGGCAGTGTGCTTCCAGGCAGACCTGTCCCATACCCGCCCTGTACCAGTTCTCCTGCCATAGGGTTCTCTGCTCGAAGGGAGGACAAAGGCAGGGAT
Organism: Zapornia atra; assembly: GCA_013400835.1. Lineage (NCBI taxonomy): Eukaryota > Metazoa > Chordata > Aves > Gruiformes > Rallidae > Zapornia > Zapornia atra. The sequence continues at coordinate 42,712 of VZTU01006064.1, read as the reverse complement.
GGCTCTTGCTGGGTGTAACAAGTGATTTACTGTATCCTTTTCCTGTCCTGCTCGGGCAGATGTTGCCTTGCTGGATCTGTCATTTCACTCAAGGTTTGGAATCTGCCACTCTCCAGATATCTGTTCTCACAACTCCATTCAGAAATAGCTTCTACTGAGATGTTTAATGCAATTCAGTGAACTTTCTTAAAAATGACAAAAAGCACGAGCCACAACCCTTGCTTATTTGTGAAATATGTTGTAGCTAAGTGGCTTTGATATGACAGGTCAGTAATACAACACAGTGCTATAGCAGATATGGAGATAAAAGAGCTGGGGGATGATATGTTGGGACAGGTCCTTGAGCCCCCCTTTGTAAGCAGTCAAGGATAAACGTGTCATTTCCAGGCTTTCAGACGTTGTCATTTGCAAGAGTGTGCAAAGGTTTAAGGGCTATAGCTGGAATGGTAGCAGCTACGCCAATATTGTAAGTTTATAATGATTAATGCATTTTTATAGGCTTTGATTCTGTGTATCTCCTTGGGGATGCAAAGTGCCCTTAACTCCTGCTGATGCTGGCAAGAGTTGAGACTTGTTTAGCCCTCCTCCCTCCACGAGAGCCCTTTTGTTCCTACTCTCAGCCAAAGCATATAGTTGAGGCTTTTTATGTTCATCAGTGTGATCAAACCCAGGTATCTGCTGGCATTACAGGATAAATTTCAAGCACTGCCTCTGTTTTTGCAAGTGCCAATTACTATAGTATTCCTTTCCTGTGGGTATCTTTTCCTCTTGTTCCCAAAATGGCATTAATCCACATACTCCAATTTCATTATGAAAAGGGAGAGTCAATCAAATAAAGTAATTGAGACCATAATTTAATCATCTTTCAGTAGGGTAAAGCCTGTGTCCTTTGCTGTAGGTACTTGGGTAGTACGGTACTGTCAGAAATTACATCCTTCTAGAGCTAGTTTGTCACATCACATGAGAGAGACCATTCTCCAGCAGTATAGGGGGAGAACATTGCAAGTGGTTTTGAGTATGTAATTCCAGTAGCCTGGAACTAAAGATGGTGTAAGGCACCAACAGAAAAGGTGATCATATGCTGTACATGGGCATGTGTTAGTATAGAGAAAAATGTATTTACAGTAATTTTGTTGGAAATTTCTCAGTGCTTTTAATCTTTACACTTCTTAAGTTTCATGAGTGAGCAAAGAAATGTCATCTTGGGCACCAATTATCGCTGAATTTTTCACTAGTATTTGATGAAGGTGTGCTAGCTGTGTGTCAAGAAATTTAACCCTGCTTCATATCTACATGGTGGCTGGCAGCTTTGGGCCCTTATAATGCTGAAAAACTGCAGAATTACTGTCATTCTTCTCTTAGCAAGAAACCAATTTGGGAGGAGAGTTAATCATGCATCCAGTAAATTGATGGTACTTGCCATGTGTGGTAGATAAAGAGTCATCGCTGTGCACCTGCGGTACAGGGAAGCAAGAGGTCAAGTGGTGATGACAGACATGAAATAGTTTAGGCCCATAAGACCATTAGTTAATTTCAAGATTTTAATACTAGGGTTTTTTTCCTCATTTACACTGAAATTTCCATCGGGTACCAGTTGTTCAGGTGTACTGTGGATTTGCAAAACCAAAAACCTCATCCCGAGCTGCTGGGGTAATCTGTGCACAAGGGTGTAAGCAGCTTGTGGGACACAGCAACTGGCATTTTAAGACAAAAGTCTTGTCTTAATGTTTATATCCAAATGAAGGCTGAAGCATCAAATAGTTTCTAATGCTTCTCCACTCATTTCTCATTCTTCCCAGTGGCTCAGGAGTGTGTGAAACACACACTGTTGGCTCTTGTAATGCAGTAAAGATTGGAGAAATGACCTTCCATCTAGACACATCAGCTGCAAGAACTTTTAAGCTCCCTCCTTCATCTTTCTAAAGCAGAGTGGGAGTTGAGAGGGAGAGAGCTTGTGGTCAACTACCTGGTAAGACTCTGGAGAGTGAACCAGGCAGCTACCCAACCGTAATAGGTTTATATTATCATACATTATTTGTAACTTGAGTACTCATTCAGGTGCCAAGAGCCTACACAGGCTCTCTATCTGCATGTGACTTTGGCAGAGTATTGAGGGATTCTGTTTAAAGCTCCCAAGTTGGGGTTGTTTTAATCATTTTTCTGTTGAGTAGACGGTGGCTTTTTTTAGGAAGTGCTTTGCAAGAGAAGGGTTAGAATATGCTGCCTATATTTTTCCACTCCCGTACTACCAGGTGTTAAAATAATTTTTCTTTGCCATTTTTAACTATCTTGAGTTAGATAACTTTAATTAGATATTCTTTATGGGTTTGGGAGTAAAATGGACAAACTACTAGGAAGAGAATTGTTCTTCTCATGTCACAAATAAGATAACCCTGAAGCAACAATGTAAACCAACAAAACCAGTGTTACAGCCGTATCCTATCATAATGATCCTGGAAACTTAAAGGAGGGAGTTATTTATTCTGAGGTTTGAGGTTTGGCACGATTTACTGATTAGCAGGCTCTGTGATGATTCATTTTATTGAGCTGTAGTTTATCTCAAATACCACGCTAACTAAAGCGTCTTTCTTATAACCAGGTGTCTGATTTTTAGCATAACTAGGGTTTCACACTGAGATACTGTTACTTTTCTTTTTGTACTTGAGAAATATTGAATATATCTCATAAACTACTAAGGACAAACAAGTAATACAATAAACTGGTTTTGACCATGATATGTAGTAGCTGCTCAGGTTGTCAAGCTCAATTATGTTTAGATAAATTAAAGTTAAGGCATGTCTTATTCATGTTTAAATACATCAAATGCATTGCCCAGGCATTCAGGTCATTGAACTGTTCCCATTAACTGTATTTATTCCTTTTATTTTATTTAGTATCACTCAGAGGCTCGATAAGTAGCAATATTGTGCTCTAATGAGCATATGTATACTGCAGTGCTTTTCAGAGAGATTTAGTTCAGTGATTACATTTCCTTGATCTGCCAATCTGCACATCAAAAGAAGGTATTTTGTTTAAATACTCTGTCTACCAATATTAACTTCACTGAGTAAGTGAACCCACACACACATATCAGTATGTTTTAAAACTATTCAGGGATTATATTTAAGCCACTTTAACGCTAAAGGTACATCAGCATCTGTTGTAGCATAACATCCACAGATGAAAGGCAGAGAAGATAAAAGGGAAAGGGAATATTATTAATTAATTGTGGATATCTAATGGGCCCCACTTCCAGTCCAGTCTCTCAAAAGTAACTGGCATGCAGAACAGGCTACAGATGGAGTTACTGCAGCGCACATATGTCTGAAAATAACCAATGCACGTATCTTGGGTTTTTACTTGTTGGATGACTGGCTTGTGGGAATGGAATGACTCACATTGTAACACAGGAACACAAAGGGATGCTGGCGCACTGCTGCATCTGTAGTATTAACTCTGGATGAACATTGGAATAGATAGGGGTTTTTTTCCCATTTCATATAAGTTTGACCCCTGAGTAGACCGTTGACTTCTTACTGGGGTCTCCAGTTGTTCTTATAAGTAATTAGAGGCCCAGTGACACGTGTTAGTTGTTATTTTTTATTGTTTATCTCTCTCTGTAAGGTTTAGTTTCACCCTTTGAATAAGTCAGCCACCTAGCACAGCTTACTTGGCCTTTAAATCAGCAGAGGTCTATCACATATCTGTCTGGAACAAACAACACCGGAAAACAGGAATTTCTGTTCTAAATGACACAAACTAGTCCAATGTCCCCTTTCTCACAGTGGCTCGAGGCAGTTGCATCAGAAAAAAAATGTGTCAAAACTGTGCAATAAGCAGATAGGCAGGAATTTGCTATATACGCAACACAACCTTTGAAGGTCACCTCAAAGCCACCTTCAGAATGAGAGAAGTTCCCAACAGCTGCAGACTGCAAGGCTGGCAGGAATTCTACAGAGCAGACAGGACAAAGAGGCACAGATTCTTAATGTGCCAGTAAGTGGTGTGGGATGTCTGTAGGCACCATGTGTAGCGAGAGCAAGTGACCCAGAAAGCAAGCCTTGCACAGCTACCATCACAGTCATTTGATATTTCACAGATATAGGTTTAAGCCTTGAAATATTTAAGCTTTAAAATCCTTCATGGGATTAATTATGATAGCACTAGGTATTTTTGCTGTCTGCATAAACGTCGAATCCTTTGGGGACCTTGTTAATTTATTATCTTCATCACTTTCCTGTGGCAGTGGTTCTGCTGGGGATGGGTGAGCATGAAAAAGCAGCACTCCGTTGGCACTTCTGTCTGCTGATTTCATACAGCTGACAGAGATTTCGATTCTGAGAAACTGAGCAAAGAATTACTGTTTTCCTACTAGAGCTTGTGTTTATGTGCACAAATGTCGTGTTTGAAAAAGAGCATCCTGCACATGTGTTTATATAAGTGGTCTGATATTTCCTCGGTCCTGGAAAGCTTATTTGAACATCCCAGGAAAAAATCCCACTTGCTGTACCAATAAGACTTGCCTGTGCTTCTGCCTTGAGAGCAAGAAACGTTGATGCCAGCCTTAGTCCTACACCTCTCTTACGAAACCCATATACAGGGCGACGCAAAGATCTGTTGTGTTGACGGTGCCCTGTCCTGCTGAGAAAGCTCTCTGCAGTGTTTGTTTACCACCTTCCTCAACAGAGGAAACAGCAAACGGGCTGGGTTTTTTATTTCAGTGGCAGCAGAGATGCTGCTTTAATGTCATCTCTGTCTTTTCCCGTGCCTGACTGGCTCTTCAGAGCCGGCCGTGCTGTCAGCCAGCGGGGATCCGTGTTTGGGCAGGTGGTGTACTGCTGACAGCGGAATAGCTTGAATAGCAGGAGAGGTGGCAAGATGCCCACCTATTTCAGGTCTGTTTGAGGTTACTAAGCCTGATGTCAAAGGCTAGAGAGAATGAGCAGCTTTGATGAACCATCACTTTCGTGATTTCTTCGCATTTGCTATGACACTTGCTTGACAGAGGCACCAAGGTTTTTGGGTACAGACATATGGCTCTTCAATTCTTTTTCCCATTCACATGCTGCCCTGAATCAAGGCTGAACACTGACTTATGGTAGGCATAGTCCACCACCCTTCATACTTCCGTGCTTCGCACTCCCTTGTAGGAAATGCCAACAGTTGGGTGCTTAAATATTGCGGAATCATTATTGCCAGGGTCCTGAGCATCCCAGCAAGCTCCAGTGGTTTAACACTCAGGCATTTTTCCTGCCATATTTTATCCATCTGAGAACCTGCTGTTATATAAAATGTAATTTGAAGTATAGTACTTCATTAAATGATTTTTACAGTATTACAGCCACCCAAAAGCTTTGATGTAGAAGATAACTAGTAAGAAATTATGAGGAGATAAAGCATGGGTGGGCAGACAAGGCTAATGAGTCACAGTCAGCAGAAAGTGTGAACTGAAAGAGTGTGCTGTCGTTAATATCCTAAGCATACTCCTGTTGCATTTCTGCCCCAGGTATGAGAGGAAGACACCAAGAAGATGCATTCTCAGAGCCAGAAGCTGATTTTGGTCTTCTTGTGTGGTCTGTCAGATGGGGAGCGGTTTCATTGCTGAATTACAGTGCCTTAACTTCTGAAAATATCGGGCCATAAAAATCAAATTGATTCCAAAATAAGCAGTGGTTTAATTGGTTGTTGGAGTTTTTTTTCTGCTCAGCCAGAAAGATTCAAAAGAAGGGTTTGTTTTGTTCAAGAATGGTATTATCCTTGTTAAGATGCTGAACTTCACTGCAATACTGATTGAGTTTCTAGACTTCTGGCAGACTTGGTGATTGTGCTGGGGATGGTATTGAGCTTCATCACAAATTTAAGCATATGTGCTGCCTTTGTGTTATTTGGATGAACTCTGCACCCTCTCCCAAGAGAGGGGAAGAACCACTTAAAACTATGTAGTCCCACCTGAACAGGTACCACCAAGGTGTCAGCAAAATTCTGTTGCTTTCATTTGAGGTAGGAAAATGCTCTCCATTTGTTGTTTGGTTGGCCAGTTGTTTTTAGTATTGCTGAAGATGGTTTTGCTGTAAGTAGAGTTTCCAGGCAGCTGGTCTTTTTCAGATGGTATTTTGCTTTGGTCCTGTGTGTATCCTGGTTCATAGAGATAAGGTAGAAGCTGATGAAGAGGAAACTGCGGTGTGTCTTGAAACCAAAGATACCATTAATTAAGCAGGTAATAGTCCAGAAGTAAGCCCCATGGGTCCATTGTTTAAGGAGCAAAAAATACAATGATATTGGAACCACAAAAGGGCTTGACCTTAGTTTTCTGTTGAGATTTTCTTTCCAGCTAGTCACATATGCTGTAGTGTGTTCCTCAGTGTACAAGGTGGTTTTAGAGCACATTGTGTTTGAATAATGTCTTCCCTTACTGTTTCCCTTGCAGTTCATCTGTATTCTGTTGCTGATGCAACTTACAGTTACTGTCTCTTACCTTTACCAAGCTGCCTTCCTGAGGACTTCACAGGTTACCAGCTCTTGTAGTCATTTTTAATCATTGTGAAGAATCATATCTTTCTAATAAGGCAAGTGATTAATTATCATGCCCTTTTTATCAGTGTAAAGCCTGTCAGGGGTGCAGTGGCTTTCAATTACAACCTTTTGAGCTTTACTTTGGTAGAGTCCAAAATACTTAGAGACAACCCCATCGTTCGGCAGCCTCTTTCTCTGGGCAAGCTATTATTATCTCCTTGCTTACTGTTCTATTTATTTACAAATAAAGACCAAATATCCCTGGTGGAACATATGAGAAAGTAATAAGAAATTCCATTACCCCAATACCAAAGAAAAATTCTACATCAGAAGCTTAATGGAAACGGAAATATATTATTCATTTGTATGATTAAAGAGCCCTTCATAAGCTTAAAATAAATGAAATTCCAATATGAAATTAAAAATATGTTTTTCATTTACAGGGCGTTCCGAAGCAAGATGCTTTTGTCTTTCCTTAATAGCCTCACTCCAGACTCAATTGTTATAGATGACTGTGGAGATGTAATGGAGCTATACAGCAGTGCAGGGAGGGAGGCAGGAGAACAGTGCCTGATAAGGCGAATAAAGCAGCAGGGAACTTTACACAGCATGTGAATCTGCTTTACGGCAAGCCGTATTGCTTCCTTCTCCATAAATCTGTAGGAAGCTTTGGCAAAGGACTTGAGGCAGTACAAGGTCCAGAAGTACTGAGCATCTCCCAAACCCACAAATCCCTCCGCAGCAAAACCCTGGTGTTCCTCATAACTGATGACAACTCATGTGCCCTGGGCACGTGAGGCAGCCCTGGTACAGTTCTCTTCTAGCCTATGCCTAGGGAGAGAAATACATATGTGCCTCTTGCTGCTTTGGGAATTTTCAAGTGGCCTTTGAATTGTTTCCATCTGCCTTTTGAGTGTTCTCTGTTCTTTGAGATGCCCTTGTACTCAGTGGGAATATAGACTCTGCTTTTACACTGAGGTATGGAAGATTTCCTCCATAGAGAGAAAAATGCAGCCCTTTTGAGTGTTTGCATAAATATCAGAAGGATTTGGAGGGACACAAATCTCCTTCAGCAGTAATCACATGTTTGTTGCTATTAATATAACAAACTAAAAATCATTTTTCATTTCACTTAGGCCATTTGTTTCCCCAAAGGGGGCTGTTCACACCATTAAAAACTCTTTGTATGTGTAACAGGTGCATAAATAAAAAGACAACAGGAGAAGAAATGACTAGTTATCCTGTCAGAATTCAGAGGATTATGGAATTTTGCTACTTGTAGCTGATGTTGGTTAAGCTAGTTGTATTCAAACCTCCCTATGATTGAATTCTAGTTTGCCTATGCTATTTCTTACGCCTGCTGACACTGGTTCTGTCACTTGTTTCTTGTAGGTAATATAGTGTGGGTGCAGCTGATCTCTCCTTCTTTGAGTTCTAGGTATGGATGGGAAATCCTCCCCAAACCCACCAAACTTTTCACTTGCAGGGAACCTTTTTGTCCTGCCTTTTTTTTCCCCTTCCAAGCCCCAGTGCAGTGTGACAGGCACCATACTATTCATCGCTTGGCTGGCAGCGCGAGACCTAGTACGCTCTGAAATTGCTTCGTGGTGCATCTCTGCAATAGATCAGCAGGGAGCTCCGAGATGAGGAGTGTAGCCTGCATCTCCTCTAAGATTTACTGTGTCATACTCAGGGCTCTATTCACATTTCTGTGAATATACAGGGATTTTTCTTGTCTACAGCACAAATAAAATAATCCTCTCTTTAATCCTGTCAATACCAGTTCTTCAAATAGCCAGTAGAGGCCACTCTCCCAGTGACTAAGGTTGCATCCAGAAGCTTCCAGCTTTTGGGAATACAGAGTGCAGCACACAATTTGGCTAATTCACGATGACAGAGAAGCACATGTCAGTGAACTGGTGCAGAACTGGCAGCCAGAGATACTAGAATTCATATTTCCTCATCTAAGACTGATAAACCTCTTGCTTCCACTTTTCCCACAGGCTAAAGTGCAGCTACTGCAATTTTACAAGGTTCATGAAGGACTACTGAAGAAATTTAAAATCTTCCTAAGGTGCTAATAATGTTAGGCTGTATCTACCAGCACAAGCTACCAGCTCTGATAGATAACTGAAGTATAAAAGCTCAGGTTAAGAAAGTCACTGTAACTTATATAGTCTAAACAGGGAATCCATAATACTGCTTACCAGGCTTTGAAACATCCATAGTCAGGGACAGGTCCTTGGATTTCATGTACAGGGATGTGCATACTGCTTCTGTATTAAGTAATTATGGGACCTGTTGATGCATTTGCTGACTAAACTCAAAGCATAAGTGCTTTTGGAACTTTTTAGATCCATAAATGAAGACAACATGCCCATCTCTTTCTCCTCAAAAAAAAAAAAAAACCTGCTTTAAAGACTGCCTAAATGAAATGGTAGCGTTGTTAGCAATTAAATATCTTTAATAGCATTACCTCAGTAATACAGGAGCCAGCCAAAGTTGTCTCATTTTTTTCCCTTATGGATTATTGCATTATCTGCAGGGTGCATCATCACAGCAGCAGGGATTCATCTATCTACATTTAGGTGTCTGTTACTATGGATCTGATTGTCTGGATTCCATTTCTCATTGGTACAGGCAAATAGATACTCCTGGGTGCAATTCATCTCATATTCAGATAGCTGTCAGAAAACAAGTCGGAGGAGTAGTCAGGTTTTAGATGCCTACGGTGTGGGAATCGAAGGTAAAATGAGATGGTTTCCCACCTGGTATGTTTATGTCTTGACATTTCTACATCAACATAATTTCCCAACTGGTAGTTGTCAAACACTGGAGGATTTTAGAATTTTTTTTAAGCTTAAATGGAAGAGTGAGTGAGTCAGATTTAAGTGATATAAATGTTTTCATTTCTCGTTTTAGTCTCTCAAATGGAGAATCGTTCAGAGGGGTTTTTTTATTTTACCCCTTTGAATTATATAGGCTGTAAGGAAATGTGGAACAGAATGTATTTTAAGGGACTGTACTCTTACAGGAAATAAACCCCAAGCACTTCAAATTGCCTCAGCTATTAGAAAAAAATGCTTTACTTTCAAAGTGTGTTATTGAAATGGCAGTTCCCATCACTGTTAGCAGCCCCTGCACAGAAAAGCTGGGTGTAATACCTTCACACACAACAGATTTCTGAAAGCAGGTGTTCAGCCACCCACCTTGAATAAGAGTTTGAGTTGGACATATAGTTATCTGGGCACAGTTTTGTGGTAATTTCAGCATGTGGTCATCATCACATAAAAAATTGTCCTTGGTATTTATTAGCTTTTAGTGAAGTGTATCATTACTGTAATAGTTTAGAACCTTGAACACCAAATTTTGGCGTCTTGCAATTGCTGCCTGGTACATGTACAAACTCATCTGTCACGTAGGGCTTAAAACAGGAGCCTAGCTTCTGAGGTAAAACTTCCTCTTGTATCACTATCACATGAAAATGGAATGCCATAGAATCCAAGCTTGCTTTAATGCTTTAAAACAAAAAACCCAACTTTTTTAAATTTCAAAATAATTCACAGAAATATACAGAAGTTGGTGTTACCTGCGTATTTCACCAGGACATTACAGCAACAGCATATTGCTTACAAGCTAATAATTAAAATAAGAACATCTGATCAATACATTTTTCCAGTTTATTTAGCTAGTAAATATTCTAGACATTCTAAATGCCATCTTGCATTTGAAACACAAAGTTCTGAAATATATAAAACTAGAAAACTGACCATGAGGATGTTAATTAGGGCCATGTCCTGAGTAATTGGGCAAGACTAGCCACGCATTCTTACAGCTTCTTATAATCTGAGTAGCTTGGAATTGAAAGTTCAATTTGTATTAATGAGGGAAATCATTCTTCATGCTGTACATCAAGATGATAAAATGTGTATTCGTTGACTAGACTACAGGTAGGAACATAATGAATTCAAGGACTCCCAAAATAGCAATTGGGCTTCACCTGCCACAGCTAAAATCTGTGCTGTCTGTGTTTGACACCTGCTTTGCCAATCTGGTTTTGTAATGTCTCACCAGGCCCATGCTTGGTGAGCCCCTGGAGTTGGTGTGACCTCATCTTTCAACAGTTCTGCCTTATGGCTGACATCACCATCACTCCCTTCTACTTTACTAGTGTCTCTTCTATACCTACAATACTGGATATTCCACCAGTAAATGCAGCTCATTCCTTTAGCTCATTCCTAATTTTCTAGGCAACCTATAGATCTGTGTTCAGTTGACCAACTTGTCTTAATACATTTGAATCCATTTCAGAATAATAAAGGCAACGCTAAGAAGAAAGGCATTTCAGTGCTGTTTTATACGTACAGTACTGAAATAAAATTCTGATTCTCCTGTAGATTCAAGATTTTATCACTTGAGCTCAATAGAAATCTCTGAATGTCTTCACAGGAACTTCAGTTACTTAGTTACTGCAGTTTAAGCTACTATTTGTAGCTAAAACTTACCAGCCATCAGCTAAAACAACATACAGGGCAGCGTGCTGCTTGCATGTCATGCAAAAGGATTCGTTCAATTGTCAGGGAGAAGCAAGGCCAACTTACACTTCTTTTCATCTGGATAGTGAGCAGATGAGTCTTTTGATTTCTAAGTGACTTGTAAGAGGTACCTCCGATTATAGATTTCACCTGATGGAGGTGTTCAGTTATATCAGAATTGGGGATCCTACAGCCTGAGAGTTGAGATTGCATTGGGCTATAGATGCCAGGTCTTGCCTCTGTGCTATTTGCAGACTTGCCTAGGAAATGTGATATCAGTTGTACTTGTTCCCTCTTGGCTGAGTAGTTGGTAGGTGGCTAATTAATGAAATTCCACCCCCACCACACACATTCCCCTCCAACCCCCACCTCCCACCACCAATTAAACATTAGCTTAGTTAACCGGGTCAATATTTCAAGGCAGTGCTGATGAGATAAGATGTCAAGTTAGAAGAAAAGAAGATCATGTTGGTAAGTAAATGTAACACATACTCACTGCAACTGCCAAATTATGGAACAACTAGATTTTCAGAAAGTTAATTGGATATTGAATCCTCTGAGTCATTTAAAGTGAGAAGAGCAAGTCTTTCCTCAAAGATGAGGATGTAGCCTAGAGATAAGTTAAATGCCAGCTGCAGGCTGAAGTAGCAAATGAGAGCTGGGCAAAACTTAGTGGGGATGATTAGGATCATTTTATGTCAGCAAGCAGGCAACCCATGATTAAAGTACCAAAACATACTGGCATGCTGTAATATGATAGTTCTTCTATAATACTTCAGTTGCATTTGGAATCTCTCAAGTAATATATGTGCCAGAGACACCTATGGGGTCAGTGGGCCCACAAAAGATGCAGCACTTGAGTAGAATCTCTGCTACTTCTCTTAGCACATCTCTCTTTCTCTGTCACACACATTTCTGAGGGCATTAGTTGATTGCTACTTTTAGGTTGGCTTTTATTTTTTACTGAAACATGCACAGTTACCAATACATGGAGCCTTCTGTTCTTCACATAGCATTAAGTATTCATTGCGGACTGCTCACGTAGGTGTTCTCTGCTACAGATTTGCCTCAGGAGTCTGTAATTCCTACAAGTCGAGCACATATCTTTATTTCAGAGTCATCACGGGCTATCATGCTGGTAGATGCTCACTCACATTCTGCTTCATTAACTGTTCCACATTTGTTTCCTTTTCTTGCCAGCCCTCTTAAGCCATATCCCCAGTATAACTCCATTAAAGCCTGTTTCAGTCAGAAGACAGATGGCTTCATGCCCTATTCCCTCCCTTCCTGTGATGTACAAATTATGTCTTGAATACTTCTTTCAAGTGTCACCAAATTACTGGTTGCACTCTTGCCCTTCTAATAAAATGACAAAATATTATAATTGGGGTTTTTTACACTGGATTTGAAAAATTCATGGTGCTGGGGAGGGAGCAACTAGACATGGGAATGTGGGCGCAGCTTGATATGTCATTACTGGGCAGCAGTAGTGCCCTAAGGACTTTCTATCTGTTGCCACTAAATCTGAGCCTGTGCTCTGCATGTGCAGGTGCTTAGGGTGTGACCTGGGACAGTTGGTAATAGGCACACTTAATCTCAAAGAAATAGTAAAAAGAGTCTAGAAGCTTTTAAACAGTGGTGGATGCCATAACTCTTAGTTAAATGGGTAATCTAATCTTATAAAACAGCTTCCAGTGGATCTTTGTGGGGAGGGATAAGATCTTGTGTTCTGAAAGACAGGGTGATCACTTGTGGGTGTCTCTGTCTCTGATTTTCAGCTGCAGAAAGATGTGGGATTGTGTCAGGCCGTATTATGGTATAAGTTATAGAGTAATTCTACACGTGCAACTGTAGCACTGGACAAATTTTAACATGATTTTGAAGCTACATGCATTATCTAGGTGTTAGCAGTTATGTGATGCTTTTAAGATTTCTTCTTTCTACATTGCTTCTGCGTACATTCTGTATGAATGCACATCATCATCCTCACATTAATTTGGAGAAACTGTTAAGTGAAGCATGCAGCACATCCACTATTCTTTATTAGCTAATTATCTGGTTGTGAGTCCCAGCATTCAGCAGTCCAAGCAAATAACATAGATGTGAATTATTCATTGCGTGAGAACTGCCATAAGGGGTAAGAATGAAAGATTCTGGCTATTCCAGTCTCCTCTCTTGATAGCACCATCCAGCAGGAGCGACAAAGGCATTGGAACAGTGACAGCATGCAGAGATAGGGTCTCTGACCCAAACCATCCCTGATGTTTGGCTTCCGTTTTCCTCTTCTAGAACATATTGCCAGGCTATCAGCTTTACCGTAGTGGCAAGAATGTTTATGTCTGATGTTGTTTCATTTCCATTTGTTTCTTTTTCTTTTGTGCATTTTTTTTTCCTCAAATGTGTCAGCAGTAGAGGGGAAGCATTTTAATCCTCCAAGTGACCGAAGCTGCTGTTTAGGTAAGCCTTGAGTTTCCCTACCTTCCTATAGGTCCTGTCTTAGGAATCATTTAGCAAAACCTATTTAAAAGCAGAAGATAAAATCCTGATCCCAAAGAAACCGAAGCTTTCACTGGTCTATGATAATACCCACTGTTTCTTCATTAAAAGATAGACATCTGTGAAAATATGGCCATTTTAAAATGTACGTATTCTCTGGTACAGGCACTTAGTACTTCCATGGAGGTAATAATGGCTCTCGATGATCTCTTGAGGTCCCTTCCAACCCCTACGATTTTGTGATGGTGTCAATATGCAGAAGAACTTCTTCACAGTGAGGATGGCAGAGCCCTGGGACAGGCTGCCCAGGGGGGTGCAGAATCTCCTTCTCTGGAGATATTCCAGACCCATCTGGACGCCGACCTGTGCGACCTGTCCTAGGGACCCTGATTTGGCAGGGGGGTTGGACTCAGTGATCTCTGGAGGTCCCTTGTGACCCCTGTGATTCTGTGATTTATGGATGGAGGCATTTCTATGGCGTTTTTTAAGGCTGCCAGTTAAGGCCATCAGAGGAAGTTCTGGGTAAGCAGCAATGTACAGTCAGAACTCCCACTGTGACACTCTGGGATTTTAAGCACAAGAAGAAACTTATTTGAGGTTATTCCCAGATAAGAGAGACCATATAATAATTTTGTGTCACTACAAAAACATGACAGCCTGCTGCCAGTGAAAACACACATCACTTCCATATTTGTAGTCATGAGCCTGAAGAAGAGCTCAGCTTCCTCTTGGTTTGTTTGCTTTCTCAGGCTGGAAGTTAACAGCAAGGGTCAGTAAAGCCCTTCTAGCCTGTTGACTTTGTTCTCTTTCATTATAAAACCAAATGATCCGGAAATCCACCTGAAAATGCAGTTAAATGATGTAAAATTTAGAGACAGTAACAAATTACCAGTAGCAGAACATGCTGAGTTTCAAATCATCCCACAGCCTGAGAGACTGCTAAATTAATTAGCTTGATAGAAAACTTCAAGGAGGAGCTACTGGGAGAAATCACAGAAAGAAGGAAAGGTACCTTCTTCTGAAACAATGACACTGTCACCTTGACACCTACTGTTTTGGAGTGTTTGCCAAGCCCTTAAAAGAAAAATCTATAAATTAATGTCAGGGTGTCAGTCCACCTTCAGCAAATAGTGAGAGCCAGTAGGAAAGGCTACACACACACACGAATGGCTATGTCCCACATAGATTCTTCGATGGTTAAGGAGCCTATTATGCCTAATAAATATCTTGCCTGTTACTGACTGTTCAGCTCGCATTAAAAGACCTCATATGGTAGTCTTCCTTTAGAGAAAAAAACAAATCATGAAGATTTGTGGGCCATTTAAAAAGCTATAGGGCATGAAATTGATACTGTGTGAGAAAAAGAGAAAGAATTCCCTCATTAGGTCTTGTGCATTAGTACAAAGGCTGTTGCTGTAGTTTAATCTGAGTTCCTGTATATATCCTCGGAGCTCATTTATACCAGATGTACACATAGAATAATACATTAAAATACTGATATTTATTTTAATTACATTTTTTTAAATGTCTCTTTTTTTTTTTTTCTTTGTATGTGTATGTATTGCATATGAAAGAGCCAGGGATGACAAAGTAGCTGAATTGAGTACCCTGGACTGAAACCTTGTCTCCTTGCTTCCAGACTGTGATATCTAATGAAATGGCTCTCAAGCACTATGGGCAGAATTACATTTTTCTTCTGTTGTTGAGGAACTTCACTGTACTAAACACTAAGACAGCTGCTGTGGCAGCAGTAGAAACTGGTGGGAGAGGGTTTCTTTCCTAGCTCTGTGACATAGTCAATAGGATGATAACTTCACCACTGCTTAGGCTTACTGATTTGTATAGCTGTTCCCCACCCCTGTATCATAGTAAAGAAAGTTATTTTAATATCCAATGTGCTGGGAAAAAAAAGGGCAGAGTACAGAACATGAAGTTATTGCTTAATTATTTTCTCTCCAACACACCTAGCATATCCACATTGTCTGATGCCTTTGCTCTGACATGACTTAGAGTGGATGAAGACTTTGACTTAGGTTTTCTGGCAGTGATTCTATCCTGGAAAGTACCATGAAATCAGCTGGGAAAATAATCTTGCCCAAATTATAAATGCAAATTCAGTCATCATGTCAGACAAACACATTTTCTCTGAACAGATTTTAATGGTTAGCTATCATAAAATCAAGCTAAACTCATTTTCCAGTTCAATAGCAGGCCAAGTAATGCCGGGGGGTATTGAAAACCCCACAGGGGAGAGAGGAGAGATCTGAAAGGAGCATAGGTACTCCCTCATTGTCAGTACATCTTACTGTATGGCTTGCTCCACCCTTGTCTTGCTGTAGAGAAGACCTCTTTGTAGTGAAGCACCCTTATTAAAACGTCAATTTACTGATTATAACCAAATAGAAATATATTCTACAGAAGAAGCAATGGGATGGATAAATCATGCTCAAATACAAGTTCCATTCCCTTAACATCACAGCGCATTTATATAAATGTAAATGTTTTTTCCTCCCAAACACTAAGGCCACAGTTATGCTGTTTCTATCTCCTGATTGTCATTTTTCACCAAGATTCTTCCTTGAATTTGGAAAAGCATCTGGTATTATTTGGCATTCCCTCCAATCTGTGGTCCACTGCTTATCTTTCACTGGGAACGGTGAAGTCTAGGAAGGGAGACAGCCGTTACAGGTAACATTCACAAGTTTTTAGATCAAAGCTGCATGAAGGTAATTCATTTAGAATTATATTGGTAAGTTCCTGCTAGTGTCCTCCCTCTTTCCCATCCCAAACCACCAGTACACTGTTTCCTTGCTGTTCATATTATTCTTGTCTCAAATTTGGGGCAATGCCTCCAGATATGTGTAGAGATAAATCAGACAAGTTGACACTGGAAATATCAGATGTATTCCCTGAAAGGGAGTAAAATCCAGTTTCCAATTCCATTGTTACTTCGTGTTTGAATTATTCATCATTACTGATGCACATGGTTCCTTTTTATTAGAACTCTGTGTTTTATCTTTGTTCTAATAAAAAGTAACATGTGCACCAGGACCCCTGAATAATTCAGTGTTACTTCATAACTCAGGAAGCTTACTCTTTTTCGAGGTGTTTCTTGCCTAGGTGTTCCAGAAATTAAACAATTCTCTTAGGAACAGTTGTTCCTCTGTTGCAGAAGTGGATTTTAGCTACCATGCTGAGTGCAAAGTTACAGAATTTGCTCTTGTGTATTGCCTCAGGCAGCCTCAGCTCTTGCTCTGTGGGAGAAGGACAAAACAACATTTTAGTTATTCCAGACAATTACTCAAGTATCCACAAGGAACTGTTCAAACTTTTAATTCTTCATACAGGATTTTTCTTCAGGATTATTTTAGCTAAGTAATGGCCAGAGAAATAGCACTTCTCTTCTGTCAGATGATATCTTCATCAGTGTATTTTTTTTTCTCAGATGCACAAAGCATTTTAATTAAACTGTGAATCTGTTTAAAGCCTTGTAACCATTGTTTTTGTGTGTTTAAAAATTATTATCAATCATGAATCAAAAGACATATCAAGATGCCCTGGAATGCATTAATAAAACTAAAAATTTAGCCTGGTGTGCATTTTCCAGAGAGCTATAAGAAGCCAACTGCAAAGCATGTTGATTTAGCAGCAGCTCTGTAGAGGTAATCTTTTGTTGTTAAAAATTAATTCTGAGGTCTCAAAACCAAGAGAGGAACTGTAGGCTGTGGGAATTAAAAGTTGATCACCAGTTTCCACACTTCTGTAGCAAGTAAAGCATAGCAAGGAAAAACCCAGCAGAAAGTACCCACTGTTGGGTGTTCCTCTTCTGTACTTGTTGTTCTGCAGGGCTGTACATGTCCTGTAACTTCATGTTTTCATTGCTACCATACCCACCAAACGCTTATAAATTGCAATGCTAATGCTCATCCTTGTGACCACTTTCTATCTTCCAGCCTATTTGACATTCTGCTTTTTCTACTCCTGGGGTTAGCTGCTTTTTCACCCTTCCATTTCACCCTGTGCAGAAAACTCACCAACTTCTTACTGCTTAGAAACTCCTAGTCTCAAAATTTCTCTCTTTGGCACAACTTCAGCAGTTGCAGGTCGATTCCAGCAGATCTGAGTTAATTTTTTACAAACTTATTTTGCAGTTTATTAATTTTCATCTTTATTTGTTTCACATCTTGCAGTGTGGAGTGATATTAGATATTCACTGATTTGCACAGTGCTTGTTTCTGTTAAACTCATGCTAGAAGGAGGAATTCTCTTTGCTGTGTTTATATTTACTTTAGAACCAGCCAGGACAGGTGTTTGTTTTTCTGTTTATTCCCCATTTAAGCCTCTTCTGGATATCAATTATGTGACTAATGGATTATCCATAGAAGAGCTTTGTCTTCTCCTGCTTGGGTAATTCCTCTCAAAAGCAATGTAAATGACATTAAGCTACAGTCTATTAGGCTAGCCATCCCCCAGCCAATTTAGACTTCTGATGTGCTTTGTGCTTGTAGTCTTGTGTGGCTGGGTTCTGGTGGAGGAGAACCTCTTCTCATTACCTGGCTCTGGTGTCACTGGGTGTGCAGTGAAATGTCATAAATTAGAGTTTTCTTTCCTTTATTCTGTGTTGAGTCTGTTCTACCCATGATGCTGATTGCGGAATGATCCCTCCCTTTCCTGATCTTTGCTCCTGAGCCTCTATTTTCTCCCCTGTCCAGCTGAAAAGGGGAGTGATAGAGCGGCTTTGGTGGGCATCTGGCTTCCAGCCAGGGTCAAACCACCACAGTGCTGTTCAGATTTGTGCTGTTGGAGCAGTGCTCCTCCCGTCAGGTCATGCCATTTGATGTCACATCTCGTGGCTAAAATCTCCACAGCTTTAAAGTTCTAGTGGTTTATTCTGGCAATAAATTCTTTACAGATCTCTGATTTTTCTATTTTGTCCCCAATCCAGAGGTGTTCTACAGAATGCTGACCATCTTGCAAGGTTTTCCACCACAAAATCAGCTTGATAGGGACTGCTTCCATGTGATAGGACTGAAACCTCTCCTTTCCTAATGAAATCAGGCTTTGAAAAGTCTTTTATTTTTGTGTTTGTTTTGCTCAGTGCACACTAAAACTAATGTAATATGGAAACAAATCTTCCTCTGTTGATGTAGAAAATAAAGTGTTTCCCATGTTTCCATGGAGACAATCAGACTGCCATAAACGAACACGAAATGGCTCTTGGTTCTGCAGAATGTAGCTGTTTTGACATCACTACAAGTCATTCACAGGGGCCCTTTGCCTTGTGTTCCGTGACGCTGTCCAGGAGTCCCATGGTGATTTCTAGACAGCTAGGTGTTACTCTCCCCATTTTAAATGCTGAAAAGGAGAGGGGGCAGAGAGTGACTGGCTGATTTACCCAAAGTCAAAGAAGCAGCAATGATAACAAGGAGAACACATAAGGGTGTCCTTCCCTTCTTTTCACTAGGACGGGCACTGCCCATGCCCTGAGATGCTAAGAACAAGAGTAGAGGTGGTTGTTATCCTATGGCATTCTGTTACGCTGTTTCAAAGTGTCCAATCCCCATTGTTATTTATTAATTTAAAAAAAAAATGAGCTCCTGTATTTTATACTCAGTAGTTGGTAATGTTTGGAGCCAAATTCTATTTCATTTATCCCAGCAAATAAGCCATAGAACTTAATGGAAAAAGTGGAGGTTTTCTCATTTCCAGGGCTGAATGTCTTATCTAGTTTAACATTTAAATACAAGTATGTAGAGATACGCTGGGTGCCTGGCTGGGAATTGCTGTTACTGTAACAACATTGACATTCAGTCTGTCGACAAACAGAGCAAACTCATCAGCCTTTCAGAGAAGTCATATCTAGAATTTCTATTGCTTGCCTAACCCTCTGCAGTGCTGTTAGAAAAGAATTGTAATTATGCATATACTGGAATAGCGATTCGTAAAAACAGCAGTTTGGTCCTCATTTTTTTACTATTTGCTGATGGAATTGGTAATAACAGTGATGTACTTTTGGTTCAGCGTTACCTCTAAAATATAAGCATTAAAAGATAAGTTCTTCATGTTTTTAAATGAGCTATAATGACATCAAATACCTAATGAAGAATGACAAAATTTGATTGGTAAAAGAATTTTCTCTCTAAAAAATAGAGTAGTTCTATATCCACTTCTATTTGTTTCAATTTTATTTTTTTCCTACTCATAGTTCACAGTATTATTCTTCATTATAGTTCTTAATCAAAGTTGGAAAAGGGTTCAGTTTCTCACAAGCTAGCTATCTGAATTAAATCATGGTAATTTTTCTCCCATTATATTATTGCTTAAGTATAAATTACAGCAGCCACAGAAGTATTACAGAGGGGTTTCATGACATATGATGCAAGTTCTCTCCAAGGAAATCAAAATATGTGTTTGCATTCATCAAAAATGGGGAGAGTGTATCTTTAATTATGCATGAATAATTTGAAATATTGTTTTCTGAAGAGGGTAGAACCTGTTTTGTTGTCATCGGCCTTGGAGTAAAACTATTTGTATTAAATGAAATCCTAATAAATTAATGATAATTCACTCCAGTGTAACAGAAACCCAAAATAGTCTGGATCAGTTCA
This sequence comes from Zapornia atra, assembly GCA_013400835.1. NCBI lineage: Eukaryota > Metazoa > Chordata > Aves > Gruiformes > Rallidae > Zapornia > Zapornia atra. The sequence continues at coordinate 22,560 of VZTU01006064.1, read as the reverse complement.
CAGGGAAAATTATATTAATTTCAAAATTACTGAAGGATTGTCAGATCCAAGCATTCAGAAATCTCAAAGTTATCTTCAATATATTTCCTAAAAAATGACTCCTTTTGATTTGGAGTCTTTTGCATGGCTTTGATTTTTAAAAGATCTTTGTAGCCTGTTTTCAGTATTTCCCCAGCAGCAGTGGGAACAAAATCGTACTGGCTCCTGGAGAGAAAAACAAAGCTCTGTTCTGGTACGAGGATCTGGAGTTTTAAGGGACTCAGCCAGTATCACCCATGATCAATCACACATATGGAAAATGCAGCCTCAGCTTCTTACAAAAATAAAATCTGACTTAGAGCCATTTCAGATGTTACCAGCTAGCCAGTCCTACCAGTGTGGAGATCCCAGTGCTTTCTCTCTCTTTTCCTCACATGTGTTGGCTAGAAAATGGAGCTGGCAAGCCTGAGGGAGCGCGTTTCGCTCCCCAAGAGGCATGGCCGAGCTTGGAGGCACCGAGGGCCAGGGCCTGCAATCAGCAGTGCCTGTCCAGCAGGAAGGACCGCGTGGCTCTGGTACTGGTAGGGTGGAGATCTGCTGGAGTCAGTGGCAGGATGCCCGAGGTTAGAGACGCTTGGCTGCGTCGTTAGGGAGTACCTTTGAAAAAGCAAGCACAGAGCTGAGGCTGACCGAAGGAAACCGTCATGTTTTTAGCTCTGCTCCTGTGCTGAGGATCTGTTGAGACAGATACTGCAAGACTGTGTCCTCCCTGCAAGGCAGAAACAAGGCTTTCTTCATTTTCTCATGTTCCACCAACTAAAGATTAAAGCGATCTTTTGAAGCTCTCTACTTCCATCCCAGGAAGCTTGAAGCTGGATCACCCCAGGGGTTTTTGGGACTCGGAGACAGAAACTGTGGAGCTGCTGTCATTAAACATATGCCAAAGCCCTGTGAGTCCCTGAGAATGGGAATTGGGTTGGTTTTTTACCCTCGCTACTTCACAAAGTTAATAATTGAACAGAACATCTGACCAGTGTCTGTCTGTCTGTGGGGTTTTTAGGTCTGTTTTGCCTTCAGGTTACAGGGGCATGCAGAAAGCCACCCCTGGGTATGGCACATAGCACCACAAACCATCACATGGCAGAAATGCTCAGAAGTTGGAGAAGGAGGATGGCACTGATGCCAGATCATATTTTATTGAGCTGCTGCGAGTGCTCTGCACTCGCACGTTGGTTGAACTTTTGCCTTGCAGGCAGGAGAATCGTTCCTCAAAAGTGCACCTGGTGCTAGCTGCAAAACAGAGCGAGGTCATAGCTGTATCTGACAGCTTCTTTTTCTGGTTTAGGGAAGTATTTGAGATAGATTTGCTCTACATTGTGATATAAATTATAGCGATTCGTTGTCAGAAATCAAACCAGGAACATCTCTATCAGTTTTGGTCTTGTGCATGTTTCTTTACTAATTGCAAACCGAGTACTTAGAGTGAAGATTGTGACTGATTATCACATCCACCAATGGAAGCACGTTTCCTAACTCACAGTCCTGTCTTTTTTCCTTTTCTCATTTTTGCTGCATCAGATTTCTGTGTATTTTTCAAGGAAATTTATTTAAACACTCTGGTTCTTATCCTTTGCTTTGGAAGGGAAATCTGTAGAGTCCTTTTGCCTCGGATGGCCCTCAGCAATGTCAAAAGCAATTATATGTCAGCTATAATAAATGATTTTTGAAAGTGCCTGTAAAAATTAAAATAGATGTTTCCATGCACTATCCCAATGTCGTCAGCCACCCAAATGTTAGGGTGCTCTGAAACAAAACTACACCAAAATACTACACAGTGATTGAATAAATGCTGTCAGTTTGATATGTTACTGTTTAACTGCCTTGAGAAATTCCATTTACTGAAAATAATTCACATGCATGTTTGAAACATTCAAGCCTACAGTAATTAATTTTCAGCTGAATTGATTTCTGTATGCAAATTGCTCTGAGTAATTATGCACAGAGAGAGCATGTGAGACTTAAATATCTGAGCTTGTTAATCGAAGACATGTTCTCCCCTAGACTTGGGGGAGGGTTAACACCAATTTTCTCCCTAATCAAGCAGAATAATTTATCCCAAGATTTGCAGAAGTAGAATAAAAGCCATTGGTAATTATTTGCAATTTATAGGGGAGGGGGGTAATCTGTTATTAAATAACATTTTTGAAACCCGGAATTATTAATACCATCTCTGAGAAGAAAAGTTATGCTCAGCTCCAATAAACATCGTTGTCTTAGCCACTCAATGTGACCGCTTAGCAACCTGTAAAATAACTGAAACATTACAATCAAAACTGGTTTTAGGCATCCTGCACTGGAACCATGCCCTCTTCCTAGCAAAAAACAAGGGCAAATTGTATAGAGATTTTCCCTCATACAAATTGAAGCTGGCTGCATGGCAGCTTACACGTTTGCTATACAGTTTTCATGGAAGTATGTTGTAACGTTCCTCCAAGTCACTGCTTAGCTGCTATGATCACACTTTGGCTGTCAGCCATGCTCTAAGTGGAGACAAGATGCTGATTTGAAATGTTGCCTCTTAGATGTGAAGTGTGACTTGAGCTGCTGTTTGAGCTTCATGTGGAGTGGGGAGGAAGCCAGGTGAGGAGTCAGTCTTCCTCCCTGCCTGCCCAGACTGACTGGTGTTCACAGCTTTTGTGCTCGTTGTGGAGTATGGATGGAATCAAGTAATGCATAAGAAAATTGAAATGCCCTCCTGTAATTTAATGCAGCATTTAGTAGAGAGGCTTTGTTTCATTATCAATCTCTTCTGTCTCAAAATATGCACCAGGATCTCTGCTTCGCAGACAGCAGGTCCCATTTTCCAGTTCATCATACCTTTCTCAACAGATGTTCTTCTTTTCTCATATAGTCAAAACAGTTCCAAGGGGATTGCATAAAAGCAACTGCTCTTGACATTTCATTATGCAGAACTATTTCTGTCATTGAGTGATCATAGTACTTATTGTCAGGCAATTTTGAAAACAAAAAACCCAATATTTACATAATGCCATTTCTGTTTGATTGTGTAGTTTGTTTCAGCTCCACTAAACACCCATGAGTTTGAAATTACTCTCTTCCCCCAAACGAATGGTCATAAAAACAAAATCAAGCTCATAAATCTTGCTGTGAACTAGTTGTACAGTTTCTGCAGGATTACACACCCACTGCTGCAAGACATTGGAAGTATTTATTTGTTATCACCCTTTTAAAGTCAAATGTGTGAAAAATAAATTTCCTCTGTTGTGATTAACACCGTGACCCACGGCTGCAGCATACAGAGCTGCGGTCTTCAAGAGCAACTTCTCCCCCTATTGCTGTTGTCTAAACTAAGGAGTTTCCTCCAGCCATAAGTCTTCTTTTTATAGTGGTAATATATAAAAAACACGAAATGTAATAGAAAAGTATCTCAAACACTGTTGTTAAGGCTCTGTCCAACGTGGATTTATTTATATTGCAAACTCGCAATCTCTGGTGAACGGTACAGGGAGGGGAGAGGAACAGTTCATAAGCAGATGTTCTCTGGTCTGCTTCCTGGGGCTGTGAGGGAAAGAGATTTGGGATGCAATTGGTGTTTGCAATCCTTTTAGTATTGGAAAGAGATGTCAGCATACCCTTAGGAGGTTGTTAATGGTCTGATGCAATCCCTGGTGTCTATTGTTTACCAATTATTCTGGTATCGCTATGAGATAACCACAGAAGATTTATAGCTTTAAGAGGGAACTTAGGATGCTATGCATAATAAAAGCTTGACCAAAGAAAGGAGTGCAAGTCTTTTGTCTATTAATGACAGAAATTCTGATTCTGCACCTCTCTTTGATATAATTGGGCCTAGCACAGGTTTTGGATCACTGCGTACATACAAAAGCCTTTCCCCTTTGCAGTGATTTGGCTGATCTATAGAGTACAATTTTCCTACAGAAATGTTGTGGCCAACGAACCAGAAACTTTAGCCCTTTTAAACTCTTCTTCACTTGTGCTCTGCCAGGCAGGAAGCGACTTCAGAGCTCAGGGTACCAGGAAACCAGGGTACCAGCTGGCCAGAAAACAAATGCCAGTGGCAGAAACATCTAGATATTAAATGAGGAAGGGTAAGACTTCTGAGCCAAGATAAAAGCCAGAAATTCTAAATTTTCCCAGGATGAAAAACTTCTGAAAATATTTATACTGGGAGATGTGCAGTGTTATATTTCCCATATTTCAGCCAGCTGTCTCTTGGGATGGATACAGCCCTTGGAGACCAGGTGTGCCAGAATTTGAACACAGGAAAAGCTCAGGACAGGAAGCTATGGAGCTTAGACTCACAAAAAGATAGTTTGGGTGGCTGAGGTGGGTTTTCAGCAAAGAATTTATGTTCATGTGAAACCTTTGATTGCAGTACTGGCTGAACACACATCCCCTCCAGAAATTTTGGACCTATCCTCAGCTACTGTCAGGTCAGATTAACTGACCATATGAACTACACCTTCAGTCTCAGTCTAAAGAGAAAATGGAGAAAGGTTCACATATTACAGCGAGGCTTAAAGGTATTTTTGCTATTACTGTGCAGACAGACCTCAGTAACTGCGTGCAGGCTCTTTAACAGAAGAAAGGGATGGCTGTAGTTGCCTTTCAAGCTGATAAAATAACATCTTCATTATAAAAAAAACTTAGAATTTTTTTTCCCCACTCCACTTCCCACTTTCATTTACTTATTTGTATTTTTGGCTCTTCATTTTCAAAGATTTCATACCCATTGCTTTAGGACAAAAAAGAACTGTGCTGATAAATATGGTTGTTATGTTTCATCTTATTCCCAAGGGTCTTTTCTTCTGCAGATGATGAGCATCTGCTCCTAGTCATGTAGAAATCTGATTAACAAAGCATGATCTTTGATTAGCATATTTCAGAAATTGTTTCTTATTATGAGCTCTCCTTAGGGCTTGTGTTGCTTAGCAGTACAACCTTCCAAACTTATTTAACATCTTGAGGAACTTTGCAGACATATAAATCCCTCTTTTTTTGACCTTTTATGCTCATATGGATCATGCATTCTGCATGAAGAAAAAATCTCAAGAAATAATAATCCAGATTGTGGGGGGTTTTTTTGCCATCTCCTGACAAACCCCACAGCTTTGCTTGTATTTAATAAACTTCCTTCTACTGTGTTGAGCTGTATGTAAAGGCTGTTTGTAATGAATAATAAATGATGCATCTATGGTCTGCTCTCTTTAAGGACCTTCATGAGCTTTTCCACCATGAATCAAATAATTCCTCCACGCAGAGTTGGGGGAAAGCTGTATTTATTATTATTGCCAGCAGTAGTATTCTCAGATTTTAGAAGCAAGGCACTGAGGTAGAGAGAAGTTGACACCTGATTTAAAAGGAAACAGTGACCGGGATTTCCAACCACATCTTTTTCCATTCCTGTGCTTCAGACTGATGATGCTTCAACAATGACTTTTGGTTTTGATAGACATCTTTTTCACTGCAGAACATTCCAAAGTCGTGTTTCTTTTGACATTAATGTATTGTGTGATGCTGTTTTGGAACGCACATACTTCAGAAGTGCACATATTTTTACTGCCTTAGAAGACCTAGGGAGTTCCCAAAGTGGATATAATTCTTCAGTCAGAGTAAATTTTATGATGAAAAAAATGCTAAGTTTTGAAACTCTGCACGATCCCACATAGACCGTGTGGGCCTAAATCTTGCATCTCTTATTTATGCCATACTAGTATTGACGTTTAAGGCTAAACTCACATCCCCACTGGCTGATAGAAAACTACAAGCACAAGGCCAGAGAGTGCTCTTCAGCAGCCCAGCAATATTGGCAGCTATTAGCCCTGGGCTACTAGCCAGTTTGCACTACTGTTTCTGTTGACACAGCATTTTGCATCAAGGATAAGTCACCAGCAAGTCAGACAGTGTGCATGTGCTCCAGTAAAAGAGCAAGGCTAGCTGCAAGCAAGCAAAAGTTCTGGTCATTAAATTTTTTTCTGTGTAGATACGACCTTTGCATTCCATCAGCCCAATGAACCTATAATCTGGTGACCCTTCACGCTCCGACTGGTGCTTACTTATTAAAGGCTTTGCAGAAAGAGGGTATCTCACTCTGTTTTCCAGTTTAAGAATATCTAGGTAGACAGATAGGTCAAATATCTGCCTGCGTTTTTAACTCAGTCTCTAGTGAGAGCCAAGTAAGAGGATTAAGAATGTATATCTCACCCGCTGTGTGCTGGGAGCGTAAGGAGCAGAGGATGGGCTACTTCTCATGTGCCAGTGAGTCTGACGGAGAAAAGACACGAAAAGGAAAGAGCAAACTGCTCCTGAAGGGCTGTTTCAGCCTTTGGTCTCTTCAGCAGGACAGACCTGGCCTCTCAATCCATGCCAAGGTATTTTCCTAATGGCAGCGTGCTGAGTGTTGAGGTCTCACTGTCTGCAGCACAGGAAACAGCCAGCCTTTTCTCCTTCCTTGTTCGCTTCACCTCTTCTATCAGTTTTAATGGATTTAAAAGAAAAAAGCTTTTCACACTTTTGGTTTTGTTTTTATGATTTCCCCATGCCTTGCACCAAAGGTATGCCACTAAATACATATGCAATGGTGAAGCTCAGGTGCCCATGGCAAATATGTAATGGGCGTTAACATGATGAGAGCTTGTCACTCTAGCTGGTCAACCACCAGCTGCAGCCCTTCAGCTCTGCAGGAAAGCAGAAGAATCCCCTCCTCGTTGGAAGTACATTTGCTGTCATATGAAGAAATTTCATTCACAGCAAACTGAAGTTTCTTGCACTTCAAATAGTAACCTTTAAAAGTGTCTCTGTTCATTCAGTAAAAGTGGGGAGCAGTTATCATAATGTGCAGTAAGTGCTTTAGACAGTCCCAAAGATGAAACCAAGAGTGACCCATTAGGTGGAGAAGGAAGAGAGAGGTAAAATGGGATTTGAGGACACACTGGCAAGGAACAAAAAGTCAAATCCATGGCTAAACAATGTCCAAAAAAACCCTATTCTAAACAAATCACTTCTTAAACAAAGGTGGAAGTTCTCTGCATGGCTGAGACTTCCCTTCTCCTGAAATATTCACGTATCCTTTCTCTGAATATCTGTAATTCATCCTGGCAGATACGTCTTATTGCTGATCTTTAGAAGCATCCTTTTGTGAGAGACTGAATTTAGATAGATAGCCTTTCCAATGGGACTTGATTGCAGAGAAGTATTAATAAGAGATTTTTCCGGGTGGGGTCAGTGCTCCAAATGGAGTGGTATCCAGCATAGCTCTCTATCCCTCTGCTTTTTTTTTTTTACTTCAAAGATTACCAAATCATCACTCATTTAAAGAAGCCCTATTGAAACTTGACAGGAGCAGGCAGACTTGCACACCAGCAGGACAACAAATCCTGTCTGCCTCTGTTGAGCTGCTGTAGGGACCAGAAGGCTGCTCCAGTGACTAATGCACCAGCATCTCCTTGCCTCCGGGAAGGAGCAGCTCATGCCTCCACTGAGCTCAGACCCCCTCATGCCCTTTGGATTCTAGACAGGAATTGTATCAGACCTCTGATACATGCTTAATATCTTCATTTATTTGAGGAGAGGGGAAAGGTGCATACAGTTCTAGTAAAACCTACTGCAACGTGCCATGTGCTAATTTCTTTATTTAGTGCTAGGCACCTTTTTTATGTATCAATAAAAAACTGAAGGGGCTCCTCAGACTCTCCCTGCTTCTTTCTGAGTGTGGTTGTTGCATCTGGGGAAAATGGTTCATCACAAGCCTCCTGTTAGAAGGAGTATAGGTGGAGAAGGAGTATAGGAGATAGGAGCAGTATATCGCTGTGCCACTTCTGTCTCTGAGCACCCTTCTCAGATAAGCAGAGCGTGTATGTCTGGGTGCGTTAGTGCTGATCCTTGTGTCTCAGCTGAGTGCTGGGTTCAGTAATTACTTTCTGTCTGCAGTCCTTTAAGTCCATTTTGCATCATCGTCAGGGCACAGCATTACTCACTCCTTCAAATCCACTGTTGTGCTGCCTCGCAGTGAGCTTTTATAGAGGGGCCGATTTTAACCCGAGGGTTGGTACATGGATACGTTCAGGAGAAAGGTGCATTGGATCTTGCAGGGGTCCTGAGAGTGAACCTGAATATCCTGCACATCCCAATCCAGCACCACACATCACTTTTGTTCATTTTGCAGGCTCCCATGTAGCTTCAGTACCTCAAATCATCCCTCATATTAGGGGGGAGATGTTCCCTCTTCTGCTGCCGTTTCTTTCTCTCCAGCAACTTAGGAGTTGTCGAGATAAAGATTGCTTGTTGTGTTATTCATCCTGGGGCTGGCTAACGGGCTGAACATACATTTCTGGGCTATGTGTCCATCAGTCCTCAGATCCTGTTAGTCTCCAGTTAGGCTACTGGAGAAAATGACAAAGCAGCAGTGACTGGCTCCTCGGGGAACCAAAGGTTCAGACCAAAGCGGGGATCCTACCACCAAGAGGGGGAACATTGGAGAGTGTTAGAAGGAGAAGAAAGACTGTAAAGTTCCCTTTGGAGAAAGAACTTTCCCTGGGGAGCATCAGCAGGGACAACAGATTGGGTATATTTGCTCTGAGATAGCAACTCATTGTGGTCTCTGGTCCCACCTCTTACAGCACTGATGGGGATAAAAGTTGTATGAAAGCCCACGATTATTTTATTGCTATGACTGCTCTTCTGCTCCATCATTTTAAGTACACTAGATGCTTATCCAGGATAATTGAAAATAATTTTTACAAAATAACATGCCTGCTATATCTATGAAATTAAATTCCCTCTGCAATGTCAGTTATTAAATATCTTCTGAAATACTAGTAATTTTTTTACTTCTGAGAGTATTTTATCCCACCCTAACTCTTCTATGAAACAAACAAAATTATATAGATTATTATACCAGAACTTCTTCCCAAAGTATCATATCTAATATTAATGTGAATGCCAAGTTAGACTCATCTCATTGCGCAATAATTAGAGTCTTTAAGGTCTCCATCTATCTTCCTACCTGAACATCTCTATTTAACACATGGTCTGGAAACAGCAGCACAAGGGGAAAAGTATTTATTCACTCAGATGTGGTGGAGTTCATTCTAACCAGTTGTCATCTGTTAGCCAAGAGATCACTTTATATGCTATTCTCACTTTCTTTTTTAATATGTTTTGGTTTTTTATAGCCCTTGATCCATCCAAAGATCCATGCTTGAAGGTGAAGTGCAGCCCACATAAAGTGTGTGTCACTCATGACTATGAAACTGCTATTTGTGTGAGCCGCAAGCAGCTGGTACACAGGTAAGGCAACTTTATGTCAATTGAGAGTTTTCTGTCTGCACAGACATCCACATGAGGAGAAGTAGCATGAGAAAATTCCAAAATAAACATTAGAAAACTTTTCTTTAAAGTTTAATTTGCAGTTTTTTCCTAAGACAAATGGAAGTCTTCTTATTTATCATTCTTTATTTATTTATAATTTTTTAAAAATTGGACTGGAACACAGTGCATCATGTCATGTGGAGTAGAGAGTGTTCTACCAGGGCAGGGAGTGGTTTTCTCCTCCCACAGAGCGGTAACTATGTGTATTTTAATATATGAAAACCTGGAATATGAAATGAAAACATTGTGTTGGAGACATGTACAGTTCCAGTACCTTAACTAGAAACAAAAAGATTATATATATATATCTCAATCAAACCTATGCTTGAATTTGGTGAAGAACGCAAAAACGTTGGTGGAACTTTGTAGAGTTTCTCCCCAGGGAGTCACATAATTACAGAAAGCTCCAGATGTGATTGTTGAATGACTGAATTAAGAGCAAATTAAATCCCTAGTATATTAAAAGCTTTGGCCCAGATGTTCAAATTAGGCTGCAGAACTTCACTGGGGGAAGATACGAATAAACGAAGAAAAGCCTACTGAGCATCGGTTGAAATATTCTACAAACAATCAAGAATGAAGAAATTTATAAATAAATTTAGAATAAACAAGCCAGCACTGCCCTCTTCGGAAACAGAACAAGTAGAACCAGTAAGGAAACTGGTCAGGAGTATCTCCAGAGCCTCCTTGAGTCAACACTAAGAATTAAACGGAAGAACTAAAATCCCTTCACTTGCCAGCAGATGTGGAATAAAACCTGTCCTGCTGTAATGGATAACTGAATGGTTGGTCTGTACTTTGAGAAAAATACATTGTGTTGCTTTCCTTGCATCTGAGTGATAAATCTGGGGGTTACTCTCCAGTTTCTTTCCCTGTTCACTAGGGAAGCAAAAATTTCCCTGTAACAGCTCAGGTCCCTAAATGTCGCTGTCAGCTGAGGTTGTAGTTCCACCACGGCTTAGGCCAAACTGAATTCAGGATGATCTCATACCCATGTACCAGTACTACATCTCATTTTCTCTCACTGCTATCTGGCTGAGGAAGCTAATCTAGTTAAAAAAAAAAAAAAATTGTCTTTGATTTATAATACATAGTTAATGGTGTAATGTGCATGAGGCAGTATGTTTAATCTTTGGTTTTCAATAAGGAATGAGCCCTGGAAGGATGTTAGGAGTACAGCTCTGTGCAGTGCTTACATTCTAATGACATTTTTGGCATTATGTAGTGTACAATTTGCAGATAAGGTGGCTCTATAGCACTTGCCTTATATAGGAGACCTGAGGATGTATAGACATAGATGTTGAACCAAATGCTCTCTGAGCTATTTCCAGTATTTAACATCCCAAAAGCAGTCAAAATGGCACACTGTAATGATACAGAGGAGGAGCTGAATGTCCCTTTTTTCCAGAAACCATGTTTCATGTGATCTCACCACGACTCCTCCACTGCCTGCAGCTATTTCAGCTGCCCTTTGAGTAGCACTCTGACTATGGAGATAAATAGAAAAGTACTGAAAACTTCCTTTGAAAATTCTCCAAACAATTTCCAGCAAGTTTTGTAATGCTGAAAGAACCACTGCTGTTGTGTGATCGTGGCACATATGTCCCCAAAGTGATTTTATTCTCTAAATATCCAGCTACCCTTGCCTCAGAGGGTACACATGCCAACTAGGAAAGTAACTAGGCCACGTTCTCTGCTGATTTGGATGAGTGGAATTACACTGCTAAAGATTTTCATCTTTAGTCCCACAACATTCTGTTCTTTTTTTCCGTGCTTGACCTGAATAGTGCTGTACATCCAACCCCAGTCATATTTAAGGCTGTGTTAATCAGGAGTAAGCGCATTACAAGAGGTGGAGTTGCACCTGTTAAAAACCAGTGGAAGCCTGAATACATCAGCGTGGGCACACAGGTAGTAAGAGCCCTCGAACAGCACAGCGGCGGTGCAATTGCATTGCACATCCACAGTGCTTTTGGGTGTGCTCAAAAGGATTTTCCATTTCATGCATCATTATCAACTTGCTCTAGTGGCTTTACAAAGCATGTAGGCTCAGCAAAATGTAATCAGGAGAGCAACATCTTGTGTTATTGCTGAGGCTTCTGGAACGAGCTGCACCAATCTGCATCACCCGATTAACTGGCCTGCTGAAGAGTTGCAGCACAAGGAAACTGTATTTTTCCAGGGGTAGTGTAGCTAACTTTGAAATCACCAGTGACACCGCAGTGCCATTGCTGCTTCGTTTCCTTTGTGCTGGAATCACGCTCTATAAACCACTGCAGGAACGCAGCGATGGCGGATGGAAGGGAGCTGAATGAAAACTTGTTATTTTACATGTACTCAGATGCTAGCTCCATGATCATAGAATCATAGAATCATAGAATGGTCTGGGTTGGAAGGGACCCCATGGATCATAGAGCTCCAACCCCCCTGCCACAGGCAGGGCCACCAACCTCCAGGTCTGGATCTACACAAGGTTGCCCAGGGCCCCATCCAACCTGGCCTTGAACACTTCCAGGGACGGGGCATTCACTACTTCTCTGAGCAGCCTGTTCCAGCACCTCACCACTCTTTCTGTAAAAAACTTCCCCCTAATATCTAATCTAAACCTTCCCTCCTTTAGCTTTAGTCCATTCCCCCTTGTCCTGCCATTATCTGCCCTTTTAAAAAGTTTAATCCCCTCCTGCTTATAAGTTCCCTTCAGGTACTGGAAGGCTGCAATGAGGTCCCCCCGCAGCCTTCTCTTCTCCAGGCTGAACAAGCCCAGCTCCCTCAGCCTTTCTTTGTAGGGCAGGTGCTCCAGCCCTCTAATCATCTTCGTGGCCCTCCTCTGAACCCTCTCCAACAGTTCCACATCTTTCTTGTATTGGGGGCTCCAGATCTGGACACAGATGATGACTAACTCACGCTGTAAGGCTTTCAGGCAGAGCAAGCCTCATGCCTTTGGTTATGGCCACTGGGGACCTGGTAGATGTGGGATCTCCAGACCCAGATGGAAGGGCTCATGTGGTGGGAGAGCCGCCCACCGTGTTGGGAGGTTTGGTCGTGGGTTACTCAGCCTGTCAAAGGAGCCTGCTGGAAGTCCCATGCCCCAGGTGCAGCCTGGCAGCCCTCCTTCCTTCCACAGTCACCTGCTGAGCAGCCTTGGGTCTTGAAGATAAGGGAGAGGATGTCTGAGAGGTGTTTCAGACAGATAATAGCATTTTGTCAGCACATCCTCTAAGGCGTTTACAGTACAAATTGGACAGGACATTATGAGAAAAGGCAAGACTGAGCAGTGATTGAGGAGTGTGTAGAAGATAAATTTGAAGGTACCTTCTTATATGCTTAATAGTCCTTGGGCTAATGACAGAGCCTTATGAAATCTTTTGTGCAGATTAAAACTCCTTTCAATTTGGACATGATCTATGAGGAAAAATCTTTATTAGTTCAGTTTTGCATGAAATGCAGTAGTTAATATCTCTCAAAGACTTCTCATACATTTGCATTCCTGTAAAACTTCATGCAATTTGTCTCTGACGGTGCCAGTGCAGCTGAGCAGGAAGGAAAGATGTCACTCTTGGGCTTCTTGGGAAAGAACAGCCTGAGGAAAGAGGATTGGTGAAAAAATAATGGGCATATTAACATATCCAGGGTTTGCAGCTTTGTTCAGTCCATTTAACTGGCGATCACCAATTATTGCATCACTGTGGTGTATGTCACTCACAAAGGTAATCAAGCAATGTCTCTGCTTCTCTGCTGTGACTTAGGAATACAGCTATTTACTCGATATTTCTTCAGTACTTACAGGGCTACTGCTGCTGACAAAAGAGGCCACTCCTGAGTGCCTCACAATTTATTTTTTTTTAAGATCTGGACAAATTCCCAGATAAAACATCTGTTCTTCAAAATTACTCATCAAAGGCTTGGTCTGACCAACTTGGCAATGCTGGCAACTACACCTACTCAGAATGAGCAGACAAATCTCCCTCTTTCTTTAGAAATCCTGCAGCTGATACATCATTTCTGGGTTGGGAAGGACCCTATTGGAATCCAGACCAGTAAATCATCCCCATGTGTGAAACTGAGCAGTTTCATACCACACCATTTGTGCCCTTTAAATCATACCCAAAAGGGAACCCACAAAAGAAGGAAATTAATAGTTGCAAGAACATCAGTGACCCACCTGCTTTCAAGAACTGCTCGGGACCAGCACAGAGAAATCTTTGACCACAGCAAATGCGCTTTTAGGGATTTATAAAAAAGCTGTGCACATAAGCATGGATTTTAAACAGGGCTCATAGACTCAATGTCTATGTCTTGGCTCAACAGTTACCTTTAAAAATGCACTAAATAACAGGACCTATAGACCCCCTAGTCCTGTTTTGCTCTCCCCTTAGACTCAGGCATGCCTGGGGGTTTCATACTCCGCTGGTGCTGCCATATGCCAGTGAGGAGGGCAGAACACCAAGCCCTCCTTTCAGGGGTAACATCTTCCCCTGCTGAAAACCTGACTCCCACTTTTTCAGTGACCTGACTGATGTGAGGGAGGGCTTTTTCCCAAGCTCGTGATGTTTAATTCTGTGTGATTTATGTGATAACTTTTATCAAAGCCCGAATACGCGTGCAATCTGTGTGAGGGTTTTGCAACAGAACCAAACCTGGGAGATGATTAATTATCTTTGGATCTACTAATAACATCAGATTGTTCCCCAATTAGCCTTGCTGTGCTCATAGCCTCTTTTTTTTCCTATTCTCTTGTTCGTTTTCATGCTGATTCAGAAAATAATTGCTGTTCGTTTGTGTATTAAGTACAATTCAGAGAGGAAAGCATATCCCAATGGGAACTTTACAAAACAACAATGCTCAGCTTCCTGTTGGTAAATTTATCACTGTTAATTGTGGTTTACTTGCATTTTCTTCAAAGGACTACCACTAGCAGTAAGATAGAACTCAGACAATAAGAGGGCAAGACCACTCTGTGGTTTATTCTTTTTTTTTTTGTCTTTCTCCATGGAGACCATCCCTCTAGTTTTTCTAGCAAGCTTTTATTACTTCTGAAAATTTCCAAATCAGTGTCACTATTTCTAATTTCTCTCCAAATCCCCACTTTTCTTTCTGTTTGTGCTAAAGTGAAGAGGGAAGGGATGCAACTCCTTAACAGGGTGAATTCACCACTGTTTCACTGAAGTCTTGGTGCTACTTTGCAAGTTGACAGGGGCAAGAGAGGGAAAATTATGCAGAAATTTTGAAAAATCTGCTGTAAAATTGCTCTTCTTTCAATTCTAGATGAGAAAAAGATGGAGTTCTTTTCAGTGGTGCTGCAGTAGAACACACTTTATTCACCCATCTTGGGTAGGCAGCATGCTGAAAATATATTCTGGGACACTGAGGTCTTCCTCAGTTAGGATTCCCTAACTTTATTTCTGAGATGTAGGACCCTGCTTGATAATCTCAGATGCTACCACTCTATAATAAAATCATTGTGAACAATAAATAGATAATGGATATTGGAAATATAAATATCAAAGTTATTTTTTGTATCTCTAGAGGCTTTTTTGAAGTTCTGGGATAAATTCACAGTTAGGAGTTAATTTCTACTGCAGATTTGTTTATTGGCAGGAAATTAATTTTTCGGTTGATTAACATTTTCAGAAGAAAGGGAAGAAAACTTCCCAGTTCAGAGCAAAAATAAAAGCTTTTGACCACTGTTTTAGAAAAAAACCCTAACAAGCTATTTGAAATGTGTTGGATTTTATTCCAAGTAACAATACGGCAATATTTACATTCCTCTGCAAAGTGTTTTGGTGTCA
The DNA here is from genome assembly GCA_013400835.1 of Zapornia atra. Lineage (NCBI taxonomy): Eukaryota > Metazoa > Chordata > Aves > Gruiformes > Rallidae > Zapornia > Zapornia atra. The sequence continues at coordinate 7,381 of VZTU01006064.1, read as the reverse complement.
GTGAAACTGGTTTTCCCTAAATAAAAAGAGAATGTTTTCATGCAAAGCATTTTATCCACCTCTAATGCTGAACACTAATCTACTGGCATAGATTTTTGCTTCGGAAGAAAGAACGTTGAAATATTTGATTAAATACATACTCACAAAAAAACCCCACAACAGATTGCATTAGGGTTTTTTCAAACAAATATATTATACTGGGGAAATTGCCAAAATTTAAGCTTATTATTCCCAAGGTTATCTCTGACAGAATCTTGGAGAATTATTTTAATCCTCTATGAATGAAAGTTCTAGACATGAACAGGATGGAGTAAATGGCTTTTTTTTTTTAATTATAAACTATAATGCATTACTCTATAAACTATTATTTTTTTCTAATATATAATCACTTCTGGCACGTTGCACAATTTAACTGTAGCTCATGCTGTTTGTCCAGAAAAATAAATGAGAATCTGAGAAAATCAAAGAGGGAGGGGGCCTGTGAGGTCGCAGCCCAGCACATCACATAATGTGATGTGCAAGTGGTGTGTGCAAGTCTTTAGAGAAAACTAGAAAGCTTTTAAAAGGATTTCATCCCTGGACTGCCCAACAAGAAAAGGCATGCCTCTGCTGCAGTGCAAGAGCTTTGGGTTTTGCAGCAGACAAGTAATAGACACTTGGAAATCTGGAATGTTTGTTTTTCTTATGTGGGCTAAGTTGCCTTTTAGGAAGACAGAGAGCATATGGCATGATGTGCCATCAATCTGCAAGTGCTCAAGGGGACCACTGAGTATTAAGAGAGGACAGTCTAAGAGTCTGGCACTAGCCTTTTTTCCTCATTACAGTTCATTTTAAAATTTTGATAATGAAAATTATGACCTCCCAAAGCTCAGTAGCTTTTCCTCCAAGACAGTCTCCATCTTTAATAGCCCAGGATTCAGTCCAAGGATGCCTAAATATTGAAACAGCACTCACTGGTTTTAAAAGCAGATATTATTCTACTGAGCAGGATAATCTGTAAGCTGTAGGTCTCATTCTCCAAGTAGTCCATTTCTCAGTTTCAAGTCTGCCTAAGGTAAATTGCTTTTAACTGAAGAGTCTGTCGGGAGACTCTGTGGAGTGAGTGGCTTTCATCAGTCAAGATGATGTGAGCAAGTTCTGTTCTCAGTCACAAGAGTGACCTACTTGCTGCCAGGAGTATCTGCACAAAATTCCTCCAGTTTCTTATTTTCCAGAGGAAGCTGGGTGTGGTGTCTCCATTCAACAGACTTTAGGTATCTTTTATGATGTTTTCTGGCTTTCCTGAGCTCTGGATACTATGTTCACTTAAGTTTATTTCAAAAGTCGGTGGTAAAAGACCCCTGAACATTAGCCAGCCTGGAGAAGAAAAGGTCCACTTTCTTGACTTTCAGTACTGCAGTCATCTTTAAAACTGAACTCATATGTGGTCCCTGCCTCAGAAGAAAACGTGCCCAAGTTTTGCCCCATGCCTTTTGGTGTTTCCTTGCATTTTCAAGCCCGCAGAAAGGCTAAAGCGTGGCGAGGCAGAACACAGCTATCTCCCATGGAAACTGCACAAGAGCTGACAAGGGGATTGTCACCAGGAGCCTAGATGGGGAAACATTCTACATCCCAAGGCCAATTAGCCACTCCACGCTTCTCTCTCCAGAACTGGTAACTCATTGCTAGTCATGCTTCATCAGCTTTAGAGCTCATTAGAGTAGTGCAAGGTGACTGTCTCCTATTGGACATGAGTAATTTTTGAAATATATGAGAGTGCACAGCTCTTTTGTAATGGATTTTAGAGTGTGTAGTCCTCATCTCTCTCTGCTTTGGCATAACAATAGATGAACTTGCTCTTGCTATCAACAGGGGATTTACTGTATTTTATTCACAGTTGCCAAGCACCTGGCTGCTGGGGTGAATGTCTTACTGCTAAGGTCATTGCCTTTTACTCTGCAGCTCCTACCTTACTGTGCTCCACTTTACAGTGAGGATGCTGCAAGCATAATAGGAAGTACAATGGTTATTGAGACATCCGCTGGCTGCATAGCTCCTTTTATACCAGTGTCAGGGTATTCACTGAAAATCACCTCAGTACCTCTGGATACCTTTGCTGTCATCAGAAAGCTATTGTATTGAAGAGAATAAGAAAATAACCTTGTAACTTCTGCACTTTAATTAACACTTACAAATACTTTCGTTTGTGCATTTAAAGACAATATTATTGGATGGGTTGAATACTGCTTTGTAATATTCCTGCTTTTAATATTTCTACTTGTAGACTTTTAGCAGTATATAAAAATGGACCAGAAGTGACTTCTTGGATCATTAAGTCCAAACCCTCTGCAACAGTATCATATAAACGTTTTCATTAGCCTACCAAGATCTGTCTTAAAGATAGCAAGGTTTATTGCCCCCTCTACTCCATTTAGAAGAATCCTTAGCATCTGAACCCTTCTGGTTAGAAACCCACTAATATGTAGACTAAATTTATTCAAATCCAGCTAAAGCTTCTGGAGTTTTCCTAAATGGTTCCTCAGTATTTATTTGGAAATAAATATCATTCTATGGTTTTGCTAAACTAACCAAATGTTACTCTTTTCTTATAAAAAAAAAGCAGCTCTCTTCAAAAAGACTTCTCTTGACTCAGTTTTCCTTTGCAGCAGAACTTACTGGGCTTGGCTACTGAAATGAAACGCCAAAATTATCACTTTGTCTTCTTGCTGTTTAAACTCTTTACACATCTTGAGGTATTATATTCCCTCTGAGTCATTTCTTATTAAGATTTTAATCTTTATTTCTTGAATTAATACCTTCTTTTCAGTGCCTGTTCTACCCGTGCCTGCTTTGTCCCTCCATAAGCCCCAGTAGAATCTCTGCAAATCAGGCGTCTGTATTCCAGGTCGGCTTTCAAGTGAGAAGAGTTCTGGCTTTGATGTTCTGTGTGCCTCTGGTTTGATATACAGTCCAGAATTAGGTAGATACATGTGCAATTTGCTGTTTCAAGGATTTGCATTCTACTCACTAGAAACACATAATAGCCTTTTCTCTGAACAAAACATTTTTTATTAGCTTGATAACAAAGGAAGGGAGAAGAGAGAGTTTGAAATAAATACAAACAATAACTAGCTGAGCATTACATATAAACTATGTAGGAAGTTCAGTGGTTAGAGCTCTGAGATCTGACTAATATGAAATTTAAATATTTAATTGTGGAAAATGCATGTGTAAAAGTGAATCTGTGAATATTACAGTTGGACTAGATGATCTTAAAGGTCTTTTCCAAGCTAAATGATCCTGTGATAAGCAGAAGATTCATAGGGAACACAAACCAGCAGGAAAACTTACGAAAGATAAAGAAAACACAATGCTTCTTTTGAAAGAGTTTTACTATCACGGTGAGTTCTTTTGTTGACTGTACAATTGGTCATATATAAACCTCTTGATATAGCTCTTATCAGATTGTCAAGAGCTAACATCCGAAGCTAAGTTAGCATTCAAAAGCTCCTGTTTCCCTCGAGATATTTGGAAGAAGGCTGAGTTAAAAGTTCAATCACCTCCTCCAAGTCATTTGTCGATTCCTGACTTGGATCCTGAGCTGTTCACAGCATCAGGAATGTTGGCTCTTTTGTTGTTTGGAAAGCTCCTCTTGTTCACTCTGAAGTGAGCAAGAAATGAAAACAGTAATTGGTGTAAATGTCATCTGCTTGGCAAATGTCAAGAGATTTGCCAACAAATGAATAATGAACAAACGAATAAAGTTGGATGGGACTCATTGCCTTTGCCTTGTCCTGTAAGAAGATGTTTGGCTTTGCATATAGAGTAGCTTGGTAATTCCTGTCTTTGCAATGCTTTTCAAACATCCTTAACACATCTTCATTATGACTATTATTAAAACGCAAACAGGTGGGTATATTAAGATGTGAGATGCAAGAATGGCTCTCCCTATACCTGTCACCAGTACCACATTAGACCATTGACCTTGTATGTCACAAGCATGTGTTATTACCTTGAGCTGTTGGCTGACTTTCTCAGTGACTTTGTTAATCCTCCCAGGACCTGAAATCTGCAATCTTTCTGGGATTAACAGAGCCCACTTGATCTATTTCCTGATTCATGCTCTTTGGATTTTCTGTATGCTAAAATTCTTAACCATAGAACTGCTGGAAACAAATCTGTAATTATATTTAATACGAGTTTGTATTTTTTTGCTGCTTATTCTTATCTTAAATCTGTTGAGTAATCCAGTCGGTCAGAAATTATTATTTATGTTTACAAATGACCTCCAATGCTCTGAAAATTATTCTGTATTTATACAATAATCTGTTTACTGGAGATTCTAAATTTATTGCTGGTTTCTGCTGTAGAAGCCCCAGGACATGAATGTGTTCAGTGGAAAAGTCTTTTTAGTGCTAATAAAAGGCATGCTTTTGTAAGATTGGGACTGATGTTTACAGCAAAGGAATTTTATTAAAGCTTTTCTTCAATTTCCAACATCCCATTATATTGGAAAAAGTATTAAATGTGCAGCATTTTAAAATCTGCCTTTTGATGAATGGCATTATATATTCCAATTGCACTGAATATTACAAACAATATATTTTGAATGAAATTTGCAAATTAGGCCTTTAAAAATATTGCTTTTCACTTGATGCTGGTCAGTTTGCTCCTTTGTGTAATCGTGTGTCTTCAGCATGATGCAGACTTTTATATATATATATATAACTTTTAAACCTACCAAAGACTGATCTTTACTGTTTGTAACAGTTCTATAGTTTACCAGTGCACTTCAGAGATTTTCCATTTATTGCTTCTAAAGTATTTCAATAGCAGTGAAAGGCATCCATAACAAGGTTAAAATTCTAATGAGTTGGGCCAGACTCTTTTACACCTTTTGCCTTGCATAGTTCACACCTTCCTACTCTGTGTGTATGGCTCTGATGGGTGGGAAGCTTTGGCTCCTCTGAAGGTTGTTTTCTGCAGAGTTCTGCTGAATTCCACATCTTGTTCAACATCCTTCATCTTCTCAGGCACAAAACTTCTCTAGGAAAAATGATGAAGACAGATCCATGACCACCCTGAGGAATTCATCAGCAAATATCCTGGCTTTCATTTTTGAGTTGAAGGTTACAAAAACCTTATAGTGAGGAAATCTTTTCCGCATAGACTTGCTAGCTCCAAACAAGATTAGCAACAAAGGCATGAATGACAGCTGATATAAGTTGAAAAAGGTAGTCTTAGGTGTTTTATCCCATACAGTTCTATCTAATGGCACACTTTTGAAAGAAGTAGTATGTGAAAATTTAAAAAGAGCTTCTTGCATCATTAATTTTCTTATTTGGTGCAAGTTGTGTTATCAAAATTAACTTTTAATCTATTACTTCCTACTTCCTTAATATTTCAATCTCTATCTCTTTTCATTAATAAGGTTATGATTACCTGCTTAGTGCTCTGCCAGAACTCATCAAGAGTTCAACCTACAGATTTTCAGTTTAGTTATTTTATATCAGATTCGTTCAACCAATGACCCACGAAAGACATTATTTATGGACACAAGCCACCAAAGTACAGTCTGTTTAAAGATCTATATATAGGAAGTACTAATGATGGTTAGAAATCAACCCAAAGATATTTTGCTTCTTTAAGTATGTCTCTTTATGTATCACCGTTCCACTTACAAATTAACTCTAGTACGGCAATGCTGTGCCATTAACTTTTTAGGTGGAAGGAATTGTATCTCAACACTGTTGTGAAAGATATATTGCTTGTGTCTCTAGATTTAAACCAGTTTTATAATATATGATAATTTCATTCCTGTGAGCATCTTCTGTATCTTAAAAAAAGGGAAGGAAAAATCCCCTTGAGATTGTGGTGTGATACATTACACTTCTTATTGTTCAGCCAGTTTTTAAGGAAGTTGAGGAAGGAAAGGTCATGCCAATGTGCATTGCAATCACAGTCCATATCACCAATGCAAAACTCTTGTGTGCTCTCTCTAATAATTGGAAGAAGTGATCAGATGTTTGAATTACAAAAGCTCAAAAGGAAAAGAAGTTCTCTCCTGTGTTCTCTTGCCTTTGTTCTTTCTCAAAGAATCACAGAACAGTTTGAGTTGGAAGGGACCTCAAAGATCATCTAGTTCCAACCCCCCCTGCTATGGGCAGGGACATTGTCCCTTGAATCTGCTGTGAAAGTCAGTGCTAAATTCTCAGTGGC
>VZTU01006056.1:588-13545 GCA_013400835.1 Zapornia atra | reverse complement strand
GCAATAGGACAAGAGGGAATGGCTGCAAGTTGTGCCAGGGGAGGTTCAGGTTAGAAATTAGGAGAAATCTTTTCTCAGAGAGTGGTTAGGCATTGGAATGGGTTGCCCAGGGGGGTGGTGTAATCACTGTCTCTTGGGGTGTTTAAGGGAAGGTTGGATGAGGTACTTAGGGACTTGGTTTAGTTAGTAATATAGGTGGTAGGGGGATGGTTGGACTAGATGATCTTGGAGGTCTTTTCCAACCCTAATGATTCTGTGATTCTAAAATCAGAGACAGCATTCCCAAAACATAGTGTTTAAATTTGGTGGTGTGCTCCATTTTCCAGTAGGCCTCTGAATTAGCTATGTAATAGTATTGAGTTTGTGGACAGAAAACATTAATTTCTTGAAGCAAAGTTTCAAGAATTAAAAACTGCAAAGTTTTTGGCACTGCTTGAAGCTGCATGAATAGATATATTCAGACAGTTTTTTAAGCACATGTCTAACTTTAAGCTCATGGAGGAGGTATTGATTTCTTTGGATAGGGTATGAGCTTAAAAAGCACACACAAGCTAATGCCACTGACTCTTCAGGGACTCCTCTAAAGCATGGCCTTCAACCTCCTCTCTGTTAGAAGGCAGGGAGTGTAGAGAAGAAAATTAATAATATGGTCATAAAGGACCTTTAGAAGAGATAGAAATAGTGGAGTGCCCCTGAAATGTACTTCGCTTTTTAAATTACCCTGAAGTGCAACCCATGGTGGTTCACCATTCATAGCAGGCAAACACATGGGCTGCGGAACAGAGGTGAAGTCTTCTATTCCCCCTTCACATCTGCTGGAAGTGTTTCCAGAAACATCTGGTATAAAGCTCCGTGCACAAACCTATTCTGTAACCTGGAAATATAAAATTAAATTTCCTCATCCTTTTGTAGTGAGAAGATGGGCACGTTGATTAGGGCAGTATGGCCTTTTAAAGAAGATGCCTCCCAACATCATCACATGCTAGCCACCCCTCTTACCTCTCATTTGATAACACAGTGCTCCAGAGAGCACTGCCTCAAGAAAAAATTGTATGCGTGTGTGTGGGATGGTGTGCCAATTACAAGCCCAGTAAATGAGAAATCTAATTTCTAAGCCAACAGGAATGTTTTATGGGTAAAAGAGTAATACCAACCTATACTTGTTAAGACTTCACAGTGTTTGGTCATCAGCTGTCACAAGGAAGCAAAGGATATGCTAAACCTTGCCCACGTCAGTCAGTCAGGAGTGTTGCAAAGCTTATTGACCACTACTACAATTTTAGTGATGCTGTCTTTGTAACTGAATGCATTTTTAGATGCTAAAAGGCAGCAAAAACAGGGGGATAGATGATGCACTTTTTAAAGTCCTCTGATAAAGGCTTTTATTAATCTGAAGAAATTTCAGTTAAGCTCTACATTTGCTTAAAATTGCTATTATTTAATTAGTTGCAATGGAAGTACCTTACATACAAGCTTTATTAGGACTGGGCTGAATCTCCTAATCATGGAAGTAGTCTCCTAATCTCTGTACTGCAGTTACTGTTGTGGGGATTTTGAAGGAAAATCACAAAAATTATTTCTCCATCACTGACGGTGCCTAATCTTCTTCCATTCATACATGCAAAATTCCAGGTTTTGATACAAAGTATGCATGTTACATGCTTAAGCTCTCTACGGACACCTGAACACCATCACAGACTTACACTGGACTTGCCCTGGGTTGTCCAAAATGTCCACGTACAGAGAGCCATGAGGGATCTGGGACCTTAAGAAGCAGCAGACAGAGGTCAAGAAAGGTACGAAGAGCAATGCTAACAGGACCAACACACCTCCCTGGCTAACTGAATCAAGCCCTTAGAGGTGGAACACCCAGATGAAAGATTTGCTCAGGTTTTTAAAGAATTACAGCTACAGACAATATTTTAATGTGTGTCTGTAGGGGGAGATAATATTTTTATTAGCCTGTTCAATATAATTGGAATAAAACCCTTCTGGGACTGGAGATCCTTCATCAGGACTAATTGAAGCTCTTAAGTCTTCTGCAAATCTCTCTTCTCTCATATACACAGATCATTAAAGCTACAACAGAACTCCTGCATAAACAGGAAGGTAAGCAAACAACTTCCAGAACAGAAGCATGGCCTGTAACATAAAAATTACAGCTGCCTTCCACAATGAAGAGTCATTTCACACCTGCAGGACAACAGATCAGTGTTTGTCCTCCCAAAGCAACCTGAAATCCAGTTTCCAAAGGATTTTTTTAAAGATTTCTCTTGGGGATGAGGGTGGGAAGTACAATGGAGGGGTAAGAAGGGAAAGAGGCAGAAAAATTGCTTAGCCAGATTTTGATTTGTGGAGTACCAATGCTGGACTATTTTTAGGATGTTGATTGCATTTCTTGAGACAACTGCTGTTTTGAAGATGTTGCTCAAAGGGCACGATAAGATATGGTCAAATATATCCATGATACATCATGATATAGAAGGCTGCATTTGGATGGGCTTTTAATTAAGTGAACACCTGTAAATATATAATCCTCCTGGGACTGTCAGCTCTTGTTATTTCATACAGCTTTGTTTAACTCATTGCACCATTGTCTCTCTTGAAAGCTTATATTAAGCCAGCCACCTTTGAGAAACTGTGTAGTGCAAAGCATATACAATAGTTCATACACGTAGGAGTAAATCTGCTGTGGGCCTGGGCATGCTGACATTTACACTGACATTTAACTGGCACAACAGACTATTAAGTTATACTCTGTAAGGCTTTCATGTAACTGTGTTTCAAAATAATGTTCTACTTGTTCTCTCACAATATATTGATCACTGTGCTATTTTTTCTGTCTTTCAGAAAAAGTGAATATTTTACTAAAACTACCTCCTCCATCCACTCCCCCTTCACTCCCCAGCCCTGCCCCCCACCCCAGCCCCAGACAGATTAGAAAAATATAAAACAGGAAAAAACCCCAAACCAGTAAGGAAACATGTACTACAAACACACCCACACAAATGTTGATATTATTTTAAAAAACACTGCTTTTGATTTTCTAACTGAAAAAACCCCACGAGTTTGCACAGAGTAAATACCTCTGGCACTGTGATGCTACATATTTAAGTACCAACAGTTTATTTGCAGGGTTGCCTGTTCTGCAACATGTAAATACAACAGTACATTTTTTTCATATGGCTAGTAAAGTGTTTGGCTTCTTGATATCTGAAATACAAATGTTTATATTCAAACTCCACATTACATTTACCAGAAATTATTTCAGATATCTGAAATTATTTCAGATGGATGTGAAATCTCTAAATGACTCTTAGTTATGTAGAACCTGAAAATCTTAGCAAGTTAAGCTGCACCTACTACAACTCAGAACCTGAACTTGCTTGCTTGTATTGTGATGGAAGAAACATTTAAGCACATATCTGGCTTTAAGTGTATGCATTAATCCTGCTGAAGCCAATGACACTACAAGCATGTGCTTAAACATTTGTAAAATGAGGCCTTTATATATTGTCTTTTAAATTTTACTCCTGTTTTAAATTTAGGATCCTAAAAATGAAAAGATGGTTATGTTTAAAAGGTACAATCTTCAGCCTTAACAGCTAGAAATTTCTCCTCCATCCTTTAGCACTATAACTAGACATCTGCAGACTGAAAAAAATTATTTTAAATATTTGATATAATTTATTTTAAATACAACATCTTCTTTTACATAAGATAACTTCTATAACATTACGGCACAGTTTATTTTCATGCAAGTGTCTCTTGTCTTCTTTTGCTTTTCTACTAGCTGAGGCTTTCCCCCAAATAAATAGAGAAATAAATGAATAAATCTATTTGCATATTCAAAAGATGCAGCTCTAATTTAAATTGCAAAACAGAGCCTCTTTTGGTGCACTGATCGAGCAGCATGCTAAACTTAATTCAGTAGGTTAAGAGAATACCTGAAAGTAAGTAAACTCTTGATATTTAGCTTTTTGTTTTTACCCATATCTTTTGGAAATACACACATGGTATCTTCTCTTGACAGACCCAGGCAATTTAAAGGGATGGGGTGAAAAAAGTCACACAACAGAATTAATTTTCTTATACATTTTTTTTTTTTAATTTTGCATTAAAGAAAGGAACTTCATCAACATTGATTGTCATTTACAGAAAACATTCAAAAATCATGTGTGCATTATTATGGAATGCTAACAGTATTGAACTAATAATTTACAGGACGTAAAATAAGACAAAAAACTATTACATTCTAAAGTAATATAGAACCTTTTCATTTGACAGGGATGCTGGTCCTACGAAATTCATGATAAAAAAGAAAACCCTCAATGGTCACTTTCTAAATGAATCAGGCTGTATTTTTACTCACATACACATAAATTAGGTCAGTTATATTAAACAAGGGAGAAAGATCAGAAGAAGATTGCAGATGTAAAAATGCTGGATGAACTTCTGGCTCCATGGAAATCGGTGAGGGGTTTTGCCATTGCTTTCAATGGAGCCAGATTTTTACCCAGTATGTCACGGTTCATTTGCAGTTTTGCTTTTTGCATCTACAAGCCAGTTAAGAAACATCATAATTATTATACAATTAAGCTTAAAAGAAAAATAAAATCACTGATGACTCTATGAGGCATTTGATTTTTGAAAGGAATTTTTATTCAGCTTTTGAGAGTGATTCATTTTGTGTGTTACTCATATTTTATTCGATTGTTTTTTATCACACTTCTTGACAGGCAATGCAACTCTTGTGTGTTACCAACAGTGGCAAGCATGCTTATCAAGTAGCAAACAACACACCCCCAAAATTCAAATCAAACTGATTTACAACAACATAGCTACAGCCAAGCACCAAATAGCTCAGGGCTTGGAGATCTGGGTCTTAACATCTCATTTCACTCTAACAAAATGAACTGGAAACAGGATAAAAACATTAGATATTTGAAAGTGGGGAGTATATGAAAAATCAGTTTCTCTCATAATCCTAAAAGCAAGGAAGCATTTTCAGGGATATTTCAAAAATATTAGAAAGTTTCATTTAAATCTAAATATCTATTTTAATTATGCTTTTCTTTTTTATAAATTGGTAATCATAAAATACTAGCCATTAAAGTCGTATTGGGATGCTCGAAAAGCATCCAAATACTTTGCGTGTTATTTATGCTCCTGCCTGTGTTATTATAGCTGTTGATAAACTGGACAGAATTTCTTTTTTCTATTACGATCTTTAAAACGTGTATTTGGTGAAGGTCAGTTATGGCTTCAGATTACAGCTAATGAGTGACCTGACCTCAAATTTGAATAAGAAATTAAAGGCATACAAAAATATTTTGCTCATTGGAAAGAAAGAAATGTTTCTATTAATATAATTCATGCCAGAAGGATTCATAAAAGCCATATGCTGTAAGGAAACATTATTTGCTTGAGCAACCTTTCTTCAAATTATATTAGTCAAATGCAGTCTGCAGGTATTAATACAATACTCACTGTACAGACTCACTGGGACCGTGTGTCTCTGACAGTCCCAACTCTTCTTTCTTTTTTTTTTTTTTTTTTTTTTTTTTTTCCCGTTACAAACAGAAGTATACACTAAACATCAACATCTGGTCAAAAGGCTTTATCTATTACAATCAGTTTCCATAAAAACTGAAGAGTACATTACACTTACAGGAAGCAAGTACATAATTTGCTCTTTGATGTTTTTCCTCTTTAAAAAAAATCATTACAAAGTCTTATGCTTAAACAGAGACATAGAAAAAATCAGTGTATTCACTGTCCCAAGTTATTTACAGCAAAAATTACAGAGACAGCATACATAGTATCAGACCTTCCACAAGCATATATTAAAAGTAATTACATTTGAAAAAATATTTCATTTTTCTTCTACATTTCTACAATACATACTCAGGTTTCTTTCTTCTTGTTTTGTTTGTTTAGTTTTTAAGCAACTTTCTTTAGTGTTAACCAGATGAGGCAGAGAGTGCAGCTGTAAAATAAGGGATTTTGTTGTTATTCTGATTCCTAACTTATTTATACTGTCCATTCGTCGCAACCAGGGTTTAACATGGGAATTACCTTATAGCTGTTAGCATAAATCTCGAAGTACCCCGTGCATTTGATCTAGCTGGATGTTGACAACAGCTCAGAGCTGGGTTGTGCTTTATCTGTGGCCACAAGTACAGTCACAGAGCCGCTCCCTGCAGCCTACCAGAGGTCACATTGCAGTCACGCAAAGAGGCAAAGACTATCACGGCTGGTTTGCTTGCTATACTACTCAGTGGCTTCTTAGGACTACGTGCACAAATAAATCCCCATCTACTGCACGAGAATGTGTGGTACACACTCTGTAGGGTTAAATGATTATTAGCTTTTCTTACTAACAACAAAACACCTTTTTTTTTAATTTTTTGCCTGATTCTGACACTGAAGTGACACATTAAAAAAACACAAATGTAGTGCATCTGAATCTGAATCCCCAAAGTCAACAGCCTAATGTAGTTACTTGGACTTATTAAGCTGTGTGTCTAATCAAGACAAGTATAAGTGCTTTTTTTTTTTTTTAGTATTTTTTTATATTTTTTTAAATAAGCTGGTTTTATCTTGAACAGTCTTAAAGGTAAAGCCTGTTCTATCCTGTTCTTTGTGGTTGACCATCCACTCCTGCTTGTTTTTCAATACGGTTTCATTCTTGTTGCCCAAATAAGGGACCAATGTGATCACAATATTGGAAACTAGGAGACATTTTTAAAATTCTGTCCTGACAGAGTTTTATATTGAACATACTTCACTGCTGCCAATGTATAGGCATAAACTAGGCCCTCGGCCTTATCTTGAAGCACATACATTTTTTATCAACAGCAGTATCTTCGATCACAAATTAGCAGCTCCAGCCAATGAATCCAACAAATAGGCAAAACCACTGTGATATCTACATTAGATGAAGTTTTTTCTTTATGTTATTGTACAGAAGACCACGTGCAAAGCAAACAATTTCTGCAAGTACAGTTACAAAGAAATACTTATAATTTATTTATTGCTGCTATATCCAATGATGTTTTTTTTCACTCTCCCTACATGCTGTGCTTGAATTGTGAGAATGATGAAATTATGTAAATGTAGTACATCGTATTACTGAACTCACTGTGAGCAGTTATTATCCCCGCTGCCTGCAGTAACACCCAGGGAATCTCTCCTTTCCCAGAGCATTTCGTGCATTGCCTTGCTCTCTCCCACAAATGAAATGTGAGGATTGTTTGGAGATCACTGACACATCCTTCATGTGACTAGACACTCATGCTGTCCTGTTTGGAGAGTTACTAATCTGTGAGCTACCACTGTAGAAATTTTAAGTCTCGTCTTTTCACAATAGCTTTTGTCTGCAGGCTGCATACACCAGTGGCTTTTACAGTTATCTCATCTGCTGCAAACCACTTAAGGGATGGTAAATTTCTGTGGCAGTGGGCTCATTGTCACACAGTCTTACTTGTGGGGGCAACACATGTAGGGACAGTACTGCTAAGTGAGGACATGGAGGCTAGGAGGAAGAGGAGGAAGAACCTGCTTCCTACCTCCTGAGTGGAGCTTCCCTTGCAGGCTCCAGGTTAAGGATCAGTTTTGAGAAAGAACAAAGATGAATCATTTGCCACTCCAGGCCTCATTCATTAGGAGCCTGGAGCAAAAGGAGAAGGCAAGAGAGGCAAGTCCTCTTGCCAGAGGACTGTTCTTTTTAATCGGCAGGTATCATGTCAGCAGGTATTTCAGTCACTTAGACATGTCTCCCAGCAACCTGAAAGATTAAATTCAAATTGCAGTGGGGCAGTTGGTGAAGAATATGATTAAGAAAACCTTGATGCATAGGGTATGCTGGCCTCTACTTTCCACCTCTTGAAGCTGACCACTCACCTTCCAGGTGAAGGGAATTCAGAAGATGGAGTCAAAACCCATACATACTCACTGTGAGAATACAAGCAATGAACATACTTGGAGCTGGAGAATACCTCTTGGTTGGAGACCTGGAATTAACTCAATGGCCAGCAGTATAGTCCACTGCAATTTATCTTTCTGTGTGTGTTCTTGTAAAGATTCTATAGGAAACGTGTGGTGTAAGCTAGGGATAAGCAGAAGTGCATTTCAAAATTCTAGGAAATGGGAGCATTTTTCAGAGCAGTATAAAACAGAGTCATGCCTGCTTCAGGTAAGAAAAATGACTGGTCATACCACAGAGAAGCACTGCTACAGAGGCCTGGGAGTAGCTATGATTTTATGCGTCCCTGAGAGAAATGGGTGGCTGTTAGCCACTTTATCCGACTTGCTCTCCATAGTGATTTCTCCATGTGGTAGCTCGGCATGACTACTACTGTCATTGCTGACATACTATCTTTTGTTCCACGTCTTAAGCTTTCTTCTTACCTGGCTGCAGTAATTCTGAATATGAGCTCACAAGAACAGTACTCAGTACCTTTAAACTGCACTTTCTTTTGTCAGTTGTCTAAATTCAGTAACTCATACAAAGCTTGCCTGCGTTTTGTTTCCAAAAGGACTTTAACATCACCAACTGGTGTGTCAGTAGGGGTCCACTGCCTGTGAAACAACGGGTGAAGGGAGTTCTGCATCAAGCTGAGGAAATGCTGACAGTGAATTCAGTTTGTATCAGTGTTATTTCTAATCACTGGCTTGAAAGCCTTGTCTGGGACGTGTTCATTTGGACAGCTCAACCTGTGCCCTTCAAAGCCTCTAGCATTCTCTTCCTTATTATCACTGTTACATTTATATAGCTATTTTTAGTAATGAAACATCCCTGAGTGGCATACAGTGCAACATCTGCATTGAGCAGTGATTGTCATTTACAAAGCATGAAACTTAAAAAGGAAAGAAAAGGACTGGGTCTCCAACAGACTGTTCCTGATGGTTGTCAGAGATAGGAGTTAGCTTGTGGAGTGGAGGCAGAAAGTGCTGGGACAGGTTGGTGGGTGTAAATGCACTATTTTGCTATTGTCAGGGAAAAGAAAGCTCTTCTGTCTCAGGTTTCCATTTCACAGGTGCTTAGACATAATGTATCTGGATAAAAAGCTCCAGTTTCATCTTATTGCCCAGTGCTATGTTCCTGGGATGTCCAACAGACAATGACTATGAGAATAGGAACCAACTACCTGGCTGGACCTTGGCTCTTCTGGAAAGAGCACAATCAATGAGTAGTTTGGAGGAAGGCGTATCCTGAACATCTTTCAAACATGCTTTGTAGCACAGCTTTAGAGGGGGTGAAAAAGTCAGCGGGGAAGGAGCCATCAATTGTACATCTCTAACTGTGCTGCCTGACCGATTTGTGAGACTGCTGCAGCCTTGGAGTAGCTACCACAGCCCAGTGGTTGGAGGCTGAGAGGTCAATGGGCAAGACCAGCTTTGCACCCTCTTTGTAGAAGTTGTTATGTCAGAAATCCCTGCAAAATGTCCCAAAGGGAAACATACACCTCTGCAAGCCGCCACCACGAAAACAAACAATAAAAGTTCATCTTCATGGGCAAATCTGGTAGCTGCTCCACCTGGAGCACCATAATCTGTCCCAGGCATCGAGACAGCATTGGTGCTCAAGGCGCAACAAGAGGAATAAACTGATCCTTGTGAAATGGAGCTGAAATGAACAATGGGAAGCATGAAGTAAAGGCATTAAAATGCAAGTATTAGAATAACATCTGACTTGGTGCTCCACAAAGCTCAAAAGGGACCGCTTAACACCAAGGGCCTGCCACTTTACGAGGGGTTGAGCACCTTCTGTGTGGTGCTGAGGTGCCTCCATTATTAGTGGCTCTCGTTAGCTAAGGGAGCCTGGCAACTTGCAGAATCAATTCCTAAATGCTGCCTATCACAGACCAATCAAAAAATACACATTGCTTTTGGAAACAAGTTTTCTCAACTGAGTTCCTTCTATTACCCTGATTTTTTCCTAGTAATTGGTAAAGCGATCTTGCCATTAGAAGGAAATATGACTCTTGGAATTAATTCTTTATACAAAGAGCTGGCAAGAGTGACATTTGCATCAAAATTAAGTCTCCGTGGTAGTGTAACGAACAGTCTACATCTGCTTCCTTGATGCCACGGATAATTTAGATCAATGTGGTTGAATTATCTGAGAGCAATGCTAGAAGATTCAATACATGCTTTAAATATCCTTTTGTTAAAGATCCCAAATTAATCAATTATTAAAAAATATGTCCTGTTTGAAAAGTTGGTTGCTAAAAATAATAACATAACCAACTACTACAGAAAGCAGATGTTTAGAGATTGAAGGGCTTCAGATACTAATGTGGACTAATGAAAGCCAAGAAGAAATAAAATGCAGTACTGATATTTTCTGAAATGTGTTTTGTGACCAGAATATGAAGTTATTTATTCAAATTCATAACATTTCATTATTTAAAGTCTATGGGTAAGTTGAACATGAAATCCAGTATCAAGAATTTGATACTTTGAGTATAAATGACTATGTACCCAAACCAACAAAAGTCCAATCTGTGGCATGTGATCGTTACTTTTTGTCTTAAACTCAGTCAAGTGAAAGGGAAATGAGGTACTACCTCACCTACGTGACCAAACTCAAATCACAGAAAATTCAGTGACATGTATCAGTGTTAGTTACCACAGATAAATAATGTATGAGAAGGAATTTTTATTTTCCAAATAAACAACAAGGTTATTTCCTCAAATTCTGTAAAACTAGAACAAAAATAGAGCAAGGAGTTGATAATTAGCCTTATGTGAAGGTAAAATTTTGTTTGGCAATATTTGCAATTGGTTGTATGGGCTATTGCCTATCAGAGGCAATGAAGATATTGTATACCAGCATCTTAATGTTTTCAGGATAAAGGGCAAGTATAAATTTTTATTCCAGGACTGGACACTGCTACCTCCTCTGTGGTCTCTGGCAAGGCATTTAGCTTCTTTTCCTTCATTTCCACATCTTTGAAAAGTGGCAGTAATTCTTACTGATTGAAAAGGTCATGAGGTTGCAGTAATTTAAGAACTGTGCTTTAAGGATTAAAAGCCCTGTGGATAATGATTAAATAATGTCTGTCTTCACTGGTGATCTCCATTTTGTTATCTCGCCTAAGACATGTCAAAAATCCCAAGGCCTAATTAGCTTATTTGAAAAGAATGAAACATTTTCAAGATGTAACACGTAATTGTGAAGGACTGTTTATAAACATGACAAACTTCTTTATTTATCAGCACTAAGAACTGTAATACTTATCACATATTCTATATTTCTGTGGTTTGGCTAAATACGTTGCTTCAGAAATACTGAAAACAAGTTTATAAAGGATTTAAACCAGATACGTGTGTGTGTTTTCTTGTGTTGGAAAAGACAAGGAAAACATGAGTCCCCTACAATTGAAACTGAGCACTTCTAGAGTTCAGTTTGACTTGAGGGGTTTTTTTTCCCCCCAAATAAATTCACACAAGCAATAAATAAATGTAGTTAATTAAGAATTTTAATATTAGAAAGTGTTGGGAGTTTTGAGTCCTTTTCATGGATTTGCCATGTAAAAGGGGCTGCAAACAGATAAATCATCGTATAAGGGACTGCCAGTCTTAGGGTTTAAGTGGTATCAATAAGCATTGAGAGCAATGCTTTATTATGTTAATTGAAGACATTTTAATGTAATCAGTAGAGATCAGAAAATGTGCTCTGAATTTGTAGCAAAAAAGGTCACTTCAGAAATGTCTGTTCTATAGGACTAAGTAATTTTGAAGTGTAGGTCGTGTTTGCAACAAAATTCTCATCATGACTAACTTTGTTGTGAGGGTTTGGTTTTTTTTCTTTTTTCTTTTTGAAGTTAAAGTGAGAAATATTTTTTAGCTGAGAGTCTGTAAGGGCTCTTGTGTCTGGTCTGGCTTTGCTAACACAGAGCAAACAAATGTTGATGTTGCCTAGGCTGGATTCTATCACGAAACATGCATGTAGACATGCAAACTGGCTGATGGGGATCAAGGGAAAACTCCATAAAGTACTTGGAATAGCCTGCAAATTACTTGGTCATGCATAAAAAGGAACAGAAGATTGAGCTGTGAGAGTGTGCTGGAAAAGCTGGAAGCATTATCACTGCAACGAAGCAAGTTTCTGTACCCACCCTGGGGCCCAGTGTGTGTTCCCGTGGGCTCCCTGTGACACTGCTCCATCGTGCAGCCTGGCAGATGGCAGGTCCTTTGGTCTCCCTGCCAGCGTGATCCTTCTTACCTTGCCTCAGATTGCACTGACTGCAAATGTGATTTGAAATAAAGAAATGTATCTGCTCGTGATCCTGCCTTCACTTCATTTCGTCTCTACTGCCTGCTCCTTATTTCTGCTCTAGTCCCTCCACCGAGTCCCTGGAGGAGACTTCTCTGAAAAAGCTCACAATGGGTAAAAGTGATGGTAAGGACAGACCTGTAGCAGAAACTGGATTCCTCTTCCATAGCTGAAAAGTCTATGTTTTGCATCTCTGACAGAATCCAAATACATTAATCATGACTGCTAATTAAACTTAATTAATCCACAAGATTAAGTCCACGGCAGTCTTCCACTCCCCTCTGTGTTTGCCTTTGGTTTTGCAAGCAAATGCACATAAAGTCAATCCAGAGACAAAAAAAAAGCCCTGATCTTCTTCTCCCCCCGAGAAATGCATCTAAAATCAATTCCAAATATGCATACATATACAGTTACACACATACAGACGTATACATACATATATGGGTGTGTATATAATATACATATATGTATGTATGTATGTAATGGAAAACATCGGTCCCATCAGGTAATAGCTGTGTCAGAAACAGTGATGTTCACCTTCATAATTATGGACATCGCTTACTTTGACTTCCCTCCTCTATCCCACCCTT
The DNA here is from genome assembly GCA_013400835.1 of Zapornia atra. NCBI lineage: Eukaryota > Metazoa > Chordata > Aves > Gruiformes > Rallidae > Zapornia > Zapornia atra. The sequence goes on along the minus strand of VZTU01006056.1, from coordinate 669 downwards.
CCTCCCTCTGCTGCTACTATCCAGAGCTACATTTTAGGCTTCTTACAGTCTTTACTGAATATGTCTTTCCATTGAGTTCAG
>VZTU01006054.1:0-10129 GCA_013400835.1 Zapornia atra | reverse complement strand
TTAAATTCTTCATTTTTATCAGTTTCTCAACATTTTGGGTGAAATACTGAAATTCATATCAAAGCTTTGTTATGTAGAGGAAGGCAATGAAAAAAAGATGTCCATTTACTTTATCACTCCTTTTGCTACGGGACTGCATCAGGTTTAGGTTTCATGACATAATTCTGTTTTCCAGTAGTACAAGGGCTAGAGGACAATTACTTATAACTTTTTTTATCCTTTATTGCTTTATAAACATAATTCATTATAGTTGAGTATTTGCCCTTCTTTGCCTACTGATTTTTTTTCTTTTGCTTTCATAAAATTATATTCTGTGTGTCTCTGTAGACTGTGGCTGCTCTTCCTGGACTGCAGTACAACAAACAAACACAAACCTTTGAAAGAATGAATGTCCATTTACAAGCACTAGAAAGACATTCCCAAAGAATGATCACTGGGGAAGGGAAGTTTGAAACAAAACCATAACAACTGCATTAATAATGCAATAGGTGTTTGAGATTAACTGCCTTTACTGAAGGTGCAGAACTTCAGATTAATTGTCCAGTTTATTCACCTCTGATTTCTTTATATTCAGAGATCTCAAACCATGCTATTTATCTGCTGGTTGGTTCAAGATAGGAGACATTCTATGCTGTCTTGTCCATTTGAAGGTAGAGCAAAGACAAGCTGACCAGACAGCCCTTTAGTGAGACTATTCCTGGAGTCTTTTTGAGTTTCTTTGTGTTGCACAGGAAGAATTTTTAGACATTTGTTTTTGGTGGGTTTAACTTCTACAACTATTTCTTCACTCTTGATTTATAGGGATGGCAAATAACCAAGGTATTTAGGCTTTATTTGTATCTATATACATCATCTGAAGCCAGAACTGCATTCTACTGTTCTCTGATTTGTACCAGGGCAGTACAACTTGCTAGCAATTTTATTACTGATTAATTGAAATATTTAAGATAACTGATTGCAAAGGCCATAATCACCTACACAGATTAATATGGTGGCATTATTTTCCACAGTAAAATTTTACACTTACTTGCCATCAGCAATGTTGACTGTTCTGAAAAGAGGATAGTCTTCTGGGGCAGGTTTTCCATTTTGGTCTTCAAACAGGAAAACAGGAGATCTACCAACTTCAACACCCACTTGCTGAATTCCTTGCTCATTGTAGACAGACAGAAGGAAGGACTGAATACCCTTTTTAGGTTTTACTGTCATTAATATTGAAAAATCTTCTGGAAAATCTCCATCTGTAAACAAAGTGATACATACAGTTAAAAACTCAGAAAAGATTAAACCATTCTTTAAAGGTTTAAATTTTTCTATAAGCAAAGAATATGCCACATATAAACTCTTGGGATTTCCTAATGCTCCAAAAAGAAAACATAAAAAAATACATTAGTTGTGTTTTGGTTTTGGTTGGGTTTTTTAAGATTCTTTCTGGTCCTGCTTCAGTTCCTGAAACATATACATTAAAGATCCTTAAAAACATGGCTTGTAAATCTGTTGTGAATTTACATTATAATATATGCAAGCACCATGATAGTTTCACATTCACCATTTTTCCTATTAATTCTCTCTTTAGCATCCTTCCAATTTAAAGGCAATTTCACATAACAAAATAAGTATCTGTATTATAGTAAATATGTTCCCAGATACTTCATCTCCTTTGATAAGCATTTATTTTAGTTTCTCTCTCACAATATATATGATTCTTTCTAGAATAACATTGTGCGTAACATTGAAAAAAATACATAACTAGTTTTATTTAATAGGAACTTTAGGCAAAATCAAACATTTAATATTCTTTTATCCCCTGATCCTTTCTCTTTGAAGTAGAGATTATGTATTTATCATTTTTTCAACCTGTACAACTAAAAAGAAACAAAATTAAAAGTGGATATAGCTCATTTATAAAGGAAGGACTGAACTTTGTACTTAGTACTGCTCCCACTGACTGCTGAATCTGGTGGTAAATCTGCAAGTCTATTAGACTTAATAACAAATCAAGTATAAGACTGACTTTCTAAAATTCAGAATATACATTGGATCCATGTGGCTTCAGATGTAATTTGACATTCAAGAAATAGAGGTATTAGAAGCTACTTGCAATGAATACAACTGCAGCTTAGTGTGCATGAGAATGGGTAAAAAGTTATTAAACATTTTCACAATATAATACAATGTTTTAAAAAATATCATATTTTCGTAATTAATAGAAGTATGTCAGACTTCAATGATTTAGGAATTCCTTCATCCCATGAAGAAAACTTATAGAAAAGCTTTCAGGACACTAACTGCAGTGTCTTCCAAGAAGACAAGTTAATGATGGCATTAACTCTTTAGTTACAATATGAAAAGAAAACGCATAAAATATTCATTGCTTTTAAATTACATATTAGTCTTCTAGAACAGAAAATGGCCAGTCTTGCACTTCTTATCTGCTGCAATGTTGGTTTATGTGCTTTCTACCATCTTCCAAAGTTTTTTTTGTAGAAGATTGTTGAAACAATGTAATAGTATAGACCATTTTAGAGTTTGTTTTGACATCTAATTTTGAAGGGATCAAAGCTCAATAAATAGAAATCTACTCTGGTGAGCCTTTGGTTATGCTTTCTAATGACAAAGAAAAGCTGCTAGTTTAGAGATAAAACTGTATGTTATACCTTTTAACGTCACAGTAAACATGATTAAAAAAAGGAAAAGACAATTACTTGGAAAGCACTGAACACTTGCCATGTCTGCAGTGTTAATCTGAAAGATATGCTGAAAAGGCTTAAGGCAGGTGACAACTCCTCAGCTAGTTTGGGCATGTGCTCTTCATGCAGATAACATTCTATGAAAAAAATCTGGGACCTTTCTAAGCAAAAAGAATGAAAATAAGTCATGTATCTCAGTTCAGCAGTTTCTCTTAGCACTGTTATCACATAACATCCCCAAATGTTTTATCTTGCACCTAAAATTGTGTAATTACAAGTAAAATTCCTCCAAACACAGTGTTGATTGAAAAAGTAAAAAAAAAAAAATTAATGACATTCTAAGATGTAAAACTTTATGTATTGCTAGGTATATAGAGTTCTTGGACACATTTCTTGAATAGTTAACAAGGTCTTCTCAATTACTTTTATATGTCTTCTTTATTGTTATGTTTCTATTGGAAAAATAACCAAAAATAAAAATTAAAATGGGGGAAAAAATAATTGGAAAATTTTTTTTATATATCTGGCTTGACATTCCTTGACATTCCTATATGCTTAAAAGATAACTAAGAGCATAAAATGAAACAGTACAACAAACATCCATCTTTACAGTTATAGAATGCCTTCTGGTCAGTGAAATCAATGCCTATTATAGGAAGTTGATAAATATGATTAGTTCTGTTTTTAAAAGATGGATATATTGATGCTCTCAGCTTCTGCCGTTCACAGATCTCTTTGAGATACAGTAACTAAAAGGTACCTATACTTCCTTATGAGTTACAGGAATTATATGAAAGCAAGCATAGGATGCATTACAACTTATATTGTTTAGCTAAAATGATGTCTCACAACTCAGTTTGATCTTGGATTGTTTTTCCACTACCATCGAGCACTAAGCAAAAGGAAAATGATTGTTTCAATATCTTTAAGAATGATCTCTGAAAAAGACATATTTTTGTGTTGTAGGGAGAGTATGCCTTTCCATAATATTCAAAGAGAAGTAGCTATCATAATCACCTCCAAAAAAATGGTTCTACATACTTTACTGGAGTATAGCATGAAATTCTCCTGTATTAAGCAAAGTCTTGTGGTGTCTTCTTTTTATACTGTGAGTGAGCAATGTTTTTTATTTGTTTTCAGCACACAGAAGTCTTGCAACAGACTGGTAAAATCAAGCAAACTCATTCCAGTTGTAAAGAAGAAACTGAAAACATTAAGAAAAGGAATACCTAAATTAAGATAGCAAGAGGCTAGAGAAATTTATATGTCAGACAACAAGAGGGTACTTATTTGTTCTGGCATTCAAAAATCATATGAACAGTTGTTACTGCAGCTGCCAGATCTCCTCTTTATACTATGATTTCTTTCATAAGTAAGTGCAAGTAAACCCAAGTTCTCAGATTTCCAGCTCTAGACTGCCAGGCTTTGATTTAGCAGCACTGTTCTAAAAAGTACCGCTTGTACTGTCCTGAACTTGAAAAATATCAGTGATTCCAAGTCAGTCTAATCTCCTGTCCAGTTGCATGCTCATTTAAAAGGTTTTTGTTTTACCATTTGGCTTCAGTGACACACATTGTAAAACTCAGAATATAAAGGTGCCAACACACCATGCTGTGCAACTTGTGAAGTTTTGCAATACAATAGATCATTTTTGCATTTTTTAAAGAAAAAACAGCCCATATTCTACTATCATTACTTAGAATCATAGAATCATAGAATCATAGAATGGTCTGGGTTGGAAGGGACCCCATGGATCATGGAGCTCCAACCCCCCTGCCACAGGCAGGGCCACCAACCTCCAGGCCTGGATCTACACAAGGTTGCCCAGGGCCCCATCCAACCTGGCCCTGAACACTTTCAGGGACGGGGCATCCACTACTTCTCTGGGCAGCCTGTTCCAGCACCTCACCACTCTTTCTGTAAAAAACTTCCCCCTAATATCTAATCTAAACCTTCCCTCCTTTAGCTTTAGTCCATTCCCCCTTGTCCTGCCATTATCTACCCTTTTAAAAAGTTTAATCCCCTCCTGCTTATAAGCTCCCTTCAGGGACTGGCAGGCTGCAATGAGGTGCCCCCGCAGCCTTCTCTTCTCCAGGCTGAACAAGCCCAGCTCCCTCAGCCTCTCTTTGTAGGGCAGGTGCTCCAGCCCTCTAATCATCCTCGTGGCCCTCCTCTGAAGTAGTAATTAATTACACAAACAGCCACACTAATATCAGCAAGACATTGTAGACTGCAATGTGCCATGATACTTTCAGCTGGATCACTCTAATTATATGCAACTCAGTTGAGAGGATATATTAAAACACGAAGAACTGTGTAAAAATAATATAAAATATCTGTAATTAACTTTGCTTTGATCTTGCACAAATAAAAAAGTTACGAGTTAAGCAAACATGTAAGTTATGCTCCTTCCCATGTTGCTCTGGGAACCCAGTATTACTACAATATAATGTATGTTTCCCTCTTTTATTGATCATGGGTGATATGTGTAAGATTGCTACTTTGAAAGACAAAAATAAAGTATTTTTCTTTGCCAACATCTCATCTGTAACTTTACAGACAGACTTGTTCAAACTCTGCATGATGTATCAAAGCAGAAAAGTTAAATTTTCCAGGATTTTGTTTCTTAATATTCTTATTATGGTTTTCCTCAACCATTTGAGTCAAGTGACAAGTGACAGCAAAATAATGGAGTAAAACTCAACATCCAAAGCATCTTTTCCAAAATGTAAATATTTCATTTAGAAACTTGAGAGAAGATAGAATCACATTACCACAACTAGCCGTGTTTAGTCCCCCAAATACCCAGATACTACTAGGTAATTCTTAACAGATGATACTTCTGGGAACAATTTTGCATTGGTCAAACACAACTCATTTCTACCACTGCAGCATTAGTCCAGGATGTGCCGCATTAAATGTACTACTGCAACTGGAGAAAACTTGACAAAACCACCAAATAAGCTTTCTATCAGACAGCATCATGAAAGAACAGGTATATGACTTACAGGCCAATTCTGCCACTGACACAGCATTTGATGAAAAGCTTTGTAACTGAAGCCAATAAAAACTGATTCATTCTGTGGATAAAGCAAATGTCCTGACATTCATATGCAGGCTCAACTCTAGGCATTACTGAAGTGTTTTGTGGTACTGATGATGGACTGCATGCTGTGCTTTAGATACTAGGCAGTAAGGTAAATCAGCAAAGTAATAACTTTCTGGCAGTCTTACCTGGGTACAGCTGCTTTGTTGGGGCACTCAGCTGTGCAGTTTTTGAAACTCTGTAGGCGACATCTGATCCTTTTGAATCCCTTCTGTTTGTGCAAAATCCTGCTGTTCTTGAGACTCCTTCTGGTGAATTGTGAAACTCTAATGCTTTTAGCACATCAACGGGTTCGGCTGACAAATTAAAAAAAAACAAAACCAGCAAAAAGAATTATTCATCTTGCATCTTTACAGTATGCAGCATTTAAAAATTATATTAATTTCACTGCAGAAGCATACATGCAATTATAGCAGTAGCTGCATCATATTTTGATTTATTAGAGATTACTCCTACACCAAAATATTAACAGGATTATTTACTTTTAGATATAAGTTCATCCCATCCAATGTACCTGTTATGATCAGATTATCAAACTACTTGACTACAAACTGAAACTCAGTTTCCCAAATGCAGAGAATCTTGGTGATTGAAACATACAATTTATTATTTTATTGATTACTAAGAAGTGGAACTGATTTAAATCTGCTCTCAGAAACTTATATGTCTTTAACATTGAAATACATTCTGATTACATATGACTGCTTTCTTAGACAGAAAGGAGAAAGGATAAGGAAGAAGCAAATCTCATTTCTGATCCAGTTAGAGAAGGAAAATGTACCTGCTTCACCTGCAAGGAGTGAAAAGACAGAATCACAGCTATTCATTACTTTCAAGTTAAATTCAAATGGACTTGTTTTGTACTTTAGTGTCCAAGTACCACCAGGCTGCATTTATGCTCAGCGTGTAATAATTTAAAGTTGAAGTCCAGAGCTGCTACTGCACTCGATAGAAAATGATTTTTAAAATTTTTAAAAATTTTTAAATTTTAAAATCCTGTATGTGTATATATATAGGCAACGACAAAGCTTTAAGCTATAAAAATCTACCATGGCAAAAGGACCAAATACTGAACAGACAAGCACTTCAACAGAGGCACTGAGAAAATATACTTTGCCTACTGCTATTTTTTCTCCTAGAAAAAATAAGGTGCTCATTTTCACATTCCCTACAGATCATGGCTTCACTAACTTATTTTTTTGAGTGGAAACAGAATTTAAAGAGACCTTTTGTTTTTAAACTGGGACTATTCTGCAGGTTTATGTTGGCAACCCCAACCACTTTATCTGGAAAGCCATTGTGAGCTTCTTGAATTTTTTTTCACACTATGCAACTTACCATTTCCTTTTTCCATCAGATCATGTTATCAAATATAAACCAGTCTATGTTTGTTGCAAGTTAATATATTTTGAATGAATGCTACAATATACACCTCAAGTTACTTAAAATCTACATATCCTGCAGATTTAAGAAATTATACTTCAACATTCTCAAAAGTTTCAGTAGCATGCAAATTCTGAAACATTAGTCTTATCTCTCTGTTCACGACTAACTAAATAATTTTAACGGATATAACATATTTTCTGTATGTTTTCCACACAATTTATAATTATTACTATACTGAAGGAACTGCCACACTCTTTTTTTTGAACAAATGCCTATTTTTGCAGCACCTACAACTTGAATAAGTAATGTAGAACCCAGTCACTGGAAATAGTAAAAATTCCAAGTCGCTGTATAAGTCAACCACTGCTACATTCCTTTTTCCTTTGCTCTTTTCTGTAATTTGTAGCAGATTCTTCATTATTTTTTAGAATAATGGCTGGGTTTTGCCTGGCTGACTGGAAGAGTATTCATCCATAAACAAGATTATTCAGTACCTCCTGCTAGTTCTGCTGCTAAAAAACTTCCAGACAAGAAACAGAATAATAATAGAACAATCTTCAAACCACAAATTCCAAATAATGAGAAAAAACATTCTGTTAATAGTCCATAGATGACATTTAAACACAAAATCCTAGTTTGTTTACAAGGTTTTCTAGAAATACAACTTGTCATAGAAATGGTAAGTCATATGAAGTAACTAAAGGTAATTAGTATATCTTCAGTAACAATATGGCTGACTTCCTAAATACAGATCCTAAGTAACATAAAATGGAAGCTTTTTAGAAGTCTTTAGATAAACCAGGCAGGAATATAAAAGATATAATGTGTGTCTTTAAAAAAATTTGCTCTAGATAGAAACCTACACATCATTCAGTCTGTGAACTAAACAGTTTGTTCCTCTTCCTCATACATGGTTTTTGCAACATTCTTGTGTGTGTCATTATTTAACCTGGCCTTGAGTCTCATCAAATGCACAGATTAGGATGCAGCCAATCCTGTATTTCAGCTGGGAGGTAGCAGGCTTCAAAATGCCCTCACAGCTGTTATCACCATCCCCTAGATGAAAACAGGGCTCACTCTATAACGCAGTTCTCCCCTATGCTCTTCCTTTGTGATGCACAGGGCTAACAGATATTGGGGGTTTTGCAGAAACACCCTCTTTTTGCTAGTGGAAATTCTGTCTTGATGAATTTCAGGATTTATTTTTTTTACATTTTCTGGTACTGTGGCAATCTAGTTGGAGTAAGTGTTCAGTAGCCCTGACCAGGCTGCCACGACATTAGCCTCAAAATTCTTAATGAGCTTACTGTATGCATTTGGATATCTGCTTAACACCTCTACAGAAAGCATTAGACACACTTGCTCTCAAAATATGCCACAGAACACACAGAATCACAGAATTGTAGGGGTTAGAAGGGACCTCAAGACATCATCGAGTCCAACCCCCCCAACAAAGCAGGCATCCTAGGAAACAGACATAGGAATCCAGTCAGAAATAAACAACTTTTGAAAACCAGCAGTACTTAGATCCTAACTGGTTAGACGTAACCTATTAGAACTATAAAGGATGCTAAGTTCTTGCACAGTCAACACTGGCCTGCTTAGAAGACTATGGTAGGAGGTAGGAAGAAACCTCACAGCTTCACAGCTATGCTGTTTGCTGACTCTATCCGCTGAAACTGCTTTCTCTCTGTCAGTTTCTCTAGGGTCTGTAGTGCTGTCTCACTGTATCCTGGGAGCTTTCTCTCTTCCTGAAAACTGCCTCTTCTCTAGAAGAGAGTTTCTGGGAATGGTAGAAAATAGCCGGAAAGCACACCAGTGCTAAGGCCATGCAGTTCATCCCTTTGTATGGTCTGCTAACTAGGATTACAGCTTGAATTGCTATGGGGCAATATTAATGTCAACCATATATTGGCAGATCTAGGATCTCTCACAAGAACTTCCTTACAGTGCATAAAGCAGTGTGCCTGAATTATTTTAACTTCTAGTCTAATTTCCTTGGGTAGTTTTTCCAGAAGTAAAGAAAACTGCAAATTAATGATATGTGATATAACGCTTTCACATCCTTACAATTAGGAGCAAAGATGGCAAGGAAATAACCAAACGGGCATCACGCAAACAACTCTGTTCACTGCACCTGGGGTGCAGTTAATTTTCCTTATGAAATGTAGACCTCACCTTTGAAAACTCAATTCTGTTTGTCATGGCAAACTTGACAAAATACAAGACCCAAACACTGAAAGTGGATCCCTTCATGCAGATAGATGCTTATAGCCACACCACACAGCTGCTTGAAGACCACCTCCAGCAGGCAAGCCAGACAAAGCCAGAAGGTAACCCTTTGGAAAGAAGCCTATGTTCATCAGGGCAAGCCTGCATTTTTCAGATTACGCTCTCGTGAGTATCAGACCATCAAAAAGCAAGTTGCCATTGTGCTACCTTTCCACTGACAGAGAACTACCTGTAGGGAATCATTCTCTGCAAAGTTCAACAGCGTGTGTCCTCGATTCAGAAAAGATCAGAGACATGAGCACCTTTGCCACTAACAGACTCTGGCAGTGGTAGCCAGAGGAGAAGGGCATAAAAATGCTGAGATTTTTCTGGAATGGCAACGGGCAATTTTTCAAAAATTCCTTTTAAGAAGACAGAATCATGTGAGATAGGATAGTGTCCTAGTATCTTTCAAGATAGTACACTGTTAATCATTTAGCTCCAGCAGAAGTCCCTGGCTTTCAAGAAAGAAAAAAAAAAAGAAAGTAAAGCACACACACCAAAATTTGCAGTGTAGCATCTCAAGACCTGAAATAACTTCTAACTTGCAATATTTAAAACTGTAGAGCCAAATTCTGGTTTTTTTACTGTGGTGCCAACTGAAGTACATCCATTCCCTCAATGAAGTTTACATATTTATAGTGATATAGATAAGAATCATAGAATCCTAGAATGA
>VZTU01006042.1:234-13254 GCA_013400835.1 Zapornia atra | reverse complement strand
GGCTCCAATGCCGGGTCTCCCTCGCCAGAGCTCTCTTCCTCAGCGACAAGGGAATGTTCTGACATCATGCTAACATTTGACATTATGTGATGTCAGACTAACTGGTTTGGAATACTTTGTATAGTTTCTGTGTGTCAGGTAAAGAACTTCCAGACCTACAAAATATGTACAGACTCAAAGATGTGCTTGCTTACTGGAAGCTCATTAATTGATAGTATCTGAAATTACGCACTTGGAACACTTTCAGTATTTGTTTTTGAGTGTCTTTCGTTCAAAGCAGTATCAAAGCTCTACAGGGGTTAGGTTACCACAGTCTAGATTGACATTTGACCTGGAGCTATTAACCAATGCCTGTAGCAGGATGGAAAGCAAATATTTTACAGGGCCAGTAACTCTCATGTGAAGGATTCAGTGAAAAGTCAAATGAGACATGCTGTAAAATGCTTAAAATTTATTAATCATCATTACTTTTTTTTCCCCATATAGAACAAAAATAAAATAATATTTCAAAACAAAATAGAGGAAGAAAATATACCACACCCAGGTAACATGACTAGGACTAAGAAATGGGATGTCATTAATTCTGAAACAAGTGACCCAATGAATCAGTTTTCAAAAAACAAAATAAATAGCAATGGTTTAACTTTTAAAAGCTTCCAAGGAAAGAATTTACATATTATTATTATTATTATTATTATTATTATTATTATTATTAACTTTTGTTTACAAAAATCCTTCATACGCCCCTGTTGGCAAAAATATATATATATACTTCTTCTGTAAACAGTTAACCACAAACAAACAAACAAAAAAATTCCATATTTTCATACAGTTACTATGTTGATGGTGTTATGTAAACAAAGAGTAGTGCACAGCAGCTTCTCATGATAGGATTTTTCTTTTTCTCAAAAGAATATATAGGAAATATGTCCATCATATATTGTTCAAAATAGTTTTGAGAAGATATGGCTTTCTGCAGACTGTTTTCCTTAAAGCAAAAAGAAAAATAAAGAAACAGAGAGGTACAATGGTTTTCTGGACTTTAGCTTTTGATTTGCCTTGATGAACTCGAGTGAAAAAGTTATAAAACAAGGTCAGTCTGCATCAATGGAAATATTAGATTTTGTCAAGTGCCACCACAGGCAAGCTTCAAGCCAGAAAAAAATGTCATTCTTATAATAGACTTTGTGCAAGCGTAAATCCAGCTCTCCACCTTATGGTACAGCACTTCTCAGAAGACAAACTAATAGAAAATGACAAAATGACCTTACGCTGTACGACTCAAGATGTAAGAGGAAAGACATGGGGAAAAAAAGGAGATATATTGGTAATGAAAACTGAGATAATGTAGACAGACATAGTGACCTTTTATGCAGAAAATATAATCTCTTTATCTAAAATTTTGGCTGCTTTTGACACTTTTGTATTATTTCGAAGGGGTCTTATGTTCAACCCTGGTTTGACTTTTCTCTGGTTCTAATATTAGACATTCCCTTGTTCCTGAGAGGCCTTTATCTGTTTCGTTGCCTGTTGGCTGCTGCCTTGTGGAATGCACTCAGTGGTCACACAGCTGCATTTCTCCACGTAGGTGTATGAGTGATCAAGGTAGGTTCCGTCACTGCACGTCAGAGTAACCTTTCTTTGACTGGTTTTGATTTCCTGACAACAGGAGCATTTGTGTTCCATTGTGTTTGCCTCTAGAGAATATCTGATTACAAAACCAACAAAAGAGAAAAATTAAGAAATTATGTGAGAAATACCACTGCCCCTTCCACTTGATGTGAAATAAAACCAGAGGTTGTGTGCTTGCATGTAGGACTGTTGCTCAATAGTACCATTCTTACAGTATCATGGTGAAATATAAGTTTCTCCTCATTGTAAAAATGGATGGATCTAGCTCTTCATTAAGGCACATAAAAAGTAAATTAATTAATCCAGAACACATATTAGGCCAGTCTAAAATTGAACAATAGTGAGAAACAAATAACCTCACTTTTACATGGGCAAAATAAAAATTTAGGTCTATTCACTGGCACTGAACAAGCTGTTAAAACATTGTGACTCTTGAGGTAATTCAGCTAGTGCAACATAATTTCTGTTAAAAATTCCAGTTGGGAAACTACTGATGACTGGGTGGATGTTGGAAATATTAGAAAATCACCTGAAATTTACTTTATGTAACTAGTGTAAAGAGCAGAAGACACCACTTACCGTGAATAAGCATCACAGCTGCCTTCACAGTATGACATCTCAACAGGTGCCGGAGATACACACCCATGATATTTGATGACAGTAGTAGTATTGTGCTTCATACAACCTAAGGTTATCAAAACCAAGGGAAAATAGATTAAAATATGTGCACATATAAATAAATATCTGTGTTTGATAGTTTGTAGTAGAAACTGATAAGGGTAGAGCTGAGATAGGAAATAGGTCACTGCATTTCTCTTTTAATTGCTAAGGGCCAGATGTTTTTTTGCTTGTGTTATCATTAAATGAAAAATTCCCTTTTGCTTATGGAATTTTGGTGCAGGATACAGAAACAAAGAGCAGTCCTGTGGCAACTGCTCAATGCACAACCAGCTCCAAGAATTAGCTTCACTTTCTTGCTTAAAGAGAATGTTTCTATGGAAGTTGGAGAATAGTCATAGTCTTCTCCCTCCTACAAAAAGTCTAACATTTATCAGTAGAGCATGGGAAAGTTCACCATACCCATGTTTTTCTGAGGCCCTAAAATACATACTGGAAATGTTCTGTTCCTTTCTTTGTCTACCTGTTTCGTTTTTCACCCTAGTGTGAGGCAGTGGTCCAAACTTGATCTGTTCACCTCTTCTATCCATGTATTTACCATGCAAGATGGACTAATATACCTAATAAGTCACATATTGTTACTTTTAACAAAATTATCATTACTTACTCCTCAGTTTTACTTGGCACTCTTTACAGCAGCCATCGTCAGATATCTTGACATCATCCTTGAGTGGGAAAACAGAAAAAGATAACTCAAGTTTCATTCTGCATACTAAAGCAGAGACTTTCCCTGCTGCCTAAATTTCTCTGGCATCAGAAAGTTCTTTGTATTGACAGGGAATTTTATTTCAAGTGAGGCTAAATATGAAGAGCAGATAACTATTTCAATATTAATTAGAGTTCTTTGAAAGCTGACATTGAGGGGGACTGGAACCGCTTTGATGTCATCAGAGTTCAGTAGTAAAATTACAGAAATAAATGTGGTAGCACATACACAATAGTTTGAATGACCAAAGTCAGTACAGGTTAAGGATTACGTTAGACAGGGTATCACAATTAATAAAATAACTGGATCCCCAGATGTGTGGGGCTGTATCTAATCTATCCTGAGTTGTATTAGTAGGAATGATACTGTGACCTGAAGTAACTTATTTTCTTTCACTTTTGTTCTCAATTAGTGAATTCTAAAAAAATATTTATAATCTTAAATAATATAGGAACAAAAATCCCATTATTTTTCAATAAAATTCTTGCTTCTGTAGTCACCTGACACTTTTAGGAATTCAGAACTTTATGCTATTTCTCTAGTGCCCAGTCCTGAATGAGGATTGATATATCACCCATTTTAATTTTCATTTGCTTTTCTAAAATGAAATCTGATGGGCACTGAATTTTGAGAGGATAAAATGAGAGCTACATCCTGTGTGATGCTTCTGCTAGATATTTTCCTTGGACACCATGATCCTGCTATCACTGATGTTAGCCAATGCAATCTTTTCAAACGTGAGAACTGATAGAAGAATACTTACTGGATCACAGTCATCAGGGTTAAAGGGAGGACAACTTTTCTGTAAGACAACTTGAATGAACTGGTCATCATATTTTTCACATGTGTAAATTGTACAGTTATCACCAGGTTGGTTCCAGAATTCTCCAGCCTGAAAGCAGTTAAAATTAAAGTGAATAAAAATCAACTTACATAAAAATGGAGCAAAAAAAAAAATCTCAGTGTCTTATTATTGCTGCCTACTGTGTTTTGATTATTACATATAATTTTCTTGAAATTCAGTTGATAATGTCATGTTATCATACTGCTGTAAGTCTTTTTCATTTACCAAGTGAAGAGGCTGTATTTTTAGCTGGGGTATAGTCATGCCTTTTGTGTGAATAGGATAAATATGTCTACTCATTTGGAAAGATTAATTTATGTTTCAGTGGTTTTGTAATTAGAATTTATGGGTATGTCCATTCAGATAAATGGCAGAATTTCTGCTGGCTTCACTGACTCATCCTGTCATAAAGCTCTCTTAAGCTCTCTGTCATAAAGGTCATCTTCCACTCTCTGGAGTAGAAAACTGCCTCCACAGATAAAATTGTTCTTTGAGCAAAATAGGGGCTATATTTTCAGAGCTGAAGGCAAATAATGGCCCATTGCTTTCACCTATGTATTTTTTTATATTGATTTCTGAAAGCCATTGTTTGGTATCATGGTTGCTTCCAGAAGTTTTAGAACAGTAGTTTCGTGGCTCGAAGTACAGTTCAAACTGCGTGAGACATTCCATTCCCTGCCTGAATAAGCCTTTGTCTAACATGAGGAAAGATGCATAAAATAAATGTGACAAAGTCAAGGAGAAGAAAGAGTGAAAAGTCTACCAGAGGTCACCAAGTGAACTAAAACTGGGATAGTTACTTGGAGCACACGTGTCATGTTGTCTCCCACAGTCACTATGCAAGCCGCTGCCTGGCACGTGCCACAGCACTGTCCAGGTTTCTTTGTATACTTATAACCCTGTTTTGAAAGAAATAGAGAGGAAATGTCATTGAGTTAGGACACTGACCTTAACTGGCAGATATTTGAGCTGTGTGGTGTAGTAATAACTAATAGTACAATAGCACTCACCGCTGGGCAGTGTGTGTCACAGATGACAGGCTCACACTTGACAGTAGCATGGTGGAGGCTTGAGTAAGAGGATTCAGAGCAGGTGCATTCTTCACAGGGACCTGATGGAATGACAGCTCCAGGCTAGGGCAAGTCAGGAAAAAAAATATTATTTGTCATTAAAAGCAAGTTACTTTGTGTGTGTACACCACAGGTAATATAAAGTTGAACTATGTATGGGCTAAACTATCCTTAAATTCAATTTTGGCTGTTTTATTTAAGCAAAGTTTCTGTTCGTTGGTAATAGCCATTTCAGAATTAAATTCTGCTAATGCAAAAACGAGAGCAGAAAGTGCTTTTGCTTGTAGGGAGGCTGTTGTTTTGCTGATTTCAATTAAATAATTAATAATGTTTTATCTCAGGCCTTTCTGTAAAATATGGTCCCTGATAGGAGTCTCAAAACCATTGGATTGTGAACCTATGTGGAGGTTTATTTTTGTAGTAAGAAACTCTGTTTTACTTACTGCATAGTAGGTTTCATTGACTACACACCCATGTCCTGTAAAGAAGGAAGAAAGATGGTGTCTTAGAGGTATAAGTTTTAAGCAGCAGAAATACGTGAAAAAACTGCTTGTTTGTTGGCCCAATGTGATAACACAGATATTTTGCATTTTCTCATTTAGGGTTTTTGTATTCATAAACTTAGGAAAATATAGCTCTGAATAACACATAAAGAAGGTGCATAGTACTTACTGCATTCAAAGGTGGGACAGCATTTTCCAGGCTGTATTACTGTTACTATCTCTTGTCCCTCTAAGCACTGGGGTGTGATCTCAGGACAAAGGCTAGTGTTGCAGTCTGTTTAATGTAAGAGAACATAGAAAATAATTATCTCAGAATTAATAAATGAGTGTAATTTTTTGTTTGCATTAAGGTCAGAAGTTTTCTTATGGGGAAAATGTGGTGTCTACGCAAGCTCATTTAATGACTAATTCAGTGTATTTGCTTGGTTATTTTTAAAGTGATTGGGGTTTTCCACAACCTCTGTAAAACATAGCATTGACTGAGAAGAACATGGTGGTGAATGCTGGAAAGAGATCCCTCCAAAGGGAAATTTGTACCAGTTTGGAAATATGATGAGTCTGAGAGGTTCAGGAACTTTCTTGAGTAATTTTTACATGTTCATGTTTTACATGTTTAATATGGTTTCAGGCAGTGACAGAATTAAAGGTTTTCAATGTTAAATTCTAAGAGATTTCCAGTTACTTTTCTGTGTCTAAGTATGTAAAATCTTTTGATCTTTAAATTTGTTCTGTTCATGCATCTAGTAGATGCTCTACAAGAAGGTCCTAAGATGTGGGACGAGGGAGAAAAGCATTATGAAATCAATGCAAAGATTAAAAAATGGAGAAATTATGGCTGTACTTCCCTAAAATGAACATAGTGTATTCCCCATGATAAAGAACTAAGATGGCACTTACAGCATTCAGTTCTGGTACAGCATGGATCTTCTGGTATCTGTATCTGAACAGGCATGTAACCTGCTTCATCACAAAATACTTGCTGTGTCAGAGAACATTTGTGTTTTGTACAGTGCACTTTAAGTGTATTTTTGTCACAGACACATTCTTGGCAATCATATGTCCATTTTTCTCCTGGCTATATAAAAAAGAAAAACAGCCCATAAATTAAAACCAAAATATTTATATTTGTTTCTAGGTGACTTATTCACAGATACACTGAAACCTGGTTATATCAGCCTATTCATATATCTAGTATCTCTAGATTTTATAAGAAACCCTCAAACTGAAGTTAATTTGAGGAGTATACTGGAGACCACTGAAGGTTCTGAACGTGTTCAGAGTTATAGTTTTCTATTTACTAGTAGTGTTAGTATGAGGGATACAAGAGGTCTAAAGGAGAACTGAATAATCATGTACTCTTGAATAAGAAATTAGCGTATGACATTTGCACATTAGGTTACACAGGGAAATTTCTGTAATTTGTATGCAGCTCCTCCCAGTATGTGAGGTGATGATTACTGAGAGAATATCCCATCACTTACAGTTTCTGCTCTGGCACTTATTTTTAAGACTAAAGGAGAACAAACATTTGAAAAGAACACTAAAAATCTCCCCAACCTAAGCAAAGTTGGTTTATTATGGAACACTAAATATACTCTTGGTTCACTTGTCTGTGCTTGATGAACCACACTGGTTGTGATACTCACCAATCTGGTTGCTCCATTTGGTTCCCTACAAGCTGGAAAGAAAAACAAAAAAGATATTTACGTCATTGAAAACTGACATAAAGGAGTTTTAAATAGAAATATTGTGGTGATAAAACAGGAAAATAAATATGCAGACTAGATCATCTGAAATATAGAATTCTACAGTTTTGATTGATAGGTCTCATGTAAGGAAAGAAGAAGGAAGAAAGGTAATATTATTTGATTTTTAGATGGGGAAGCTAAAGGAGCTCAAAGAAGCTGATTTGCCTATAATATGGCCATGTAGAAAATGGCAGTAGAACACAGGCCTCCTGACTGTCAGTCCTGATCTCTATGTATTCCCGAAATTAGCTACAGATTACTTACAGCATTCAGAGACACAGATGTTGCTCTCTTCACTAAGGAGTGTCAATCCTTCAGGACAGAAACATCCTTCAGTTACTCCATAACCAGGAAGTTCAACAAAGCTAGGATGGGAGGAATGCATGGATTTGAGTACCACAATTTTTGCAGTAAGGCAGGAAAGAGAGCAGCAAATGAGAAGGTTGCCATGTTGGATACATAGGAGACAAAAGAATTTACATTTTCTGAAGTGCAATGGGAAGTGGATGTTCATAGAGCTGATTGATATTTATCAATCTTGAATAAATTATCCAAATTCATAAGACATTTCATTATGAAGTAACTCCATTTTCTAGGAAAGTAGATAAATAAAAATAGAAAAAAAAAGAAAAATATAAGCAGTTGTTTTGGGATGGTTTTTTCTTTCCATACCTTGAGTCACAGGTAGAAGGATTAATAGGCCCACATGGGTTGTATACCTTACTTGCTGGACAGTTGTATGCTGTATGGAAAAAGAAGAACAAAGATCAAAGATCGTCAGTAGATTAATTTTTTGCAACAAAAGTGGCTACAGCTTTGCCCCCTTTATCTGCAGCTTCTGTGGGTAAGGATGTCACTGTATTGGTGTAGATAGTAGCCAGGTGTTAGATGTAAGATGTGTTTACTGAATGAAACACTAATTATTACCATTTCTCACACACATTTTTGAATTCTGCAATACTTACAGCATGTATTGTTAGTCTTTCCTCTCCAGTCAATGCAGACACCTCTGGCAGCACACTCTGTAGCATATATCTCTAAACTGGAACACTGCATGGATTCATCATCTATGCGGCATCCATCAAAAACACAGCCTTTGAAAAATGGTTCTGGTGGTATCACATCATGGCATTCTGCAAAAATCCTGCAGAGAGAAAAGAAAACAAATCCTGTTTATGCTAAGCAGTCATTATATAAAATCCAGCATTTCCCAGTTTATGACATGTAACTCTCTGCTCCAGGAAGGAATGAATTATGAGAAACAAAACAGTAAGAATGGCCAATAATCTGGAATATAGATTCAGGAAATGAGAGGTTACGAAATTTGAAGATACTTTTTTTTTTCTTGTTTCTGAAGAGGCTAATGGTCATAGCGTTTCTGTACATGTCCACAAATTTTCATCACTGACACCAGAAATTTAATGAAAAAAGGCAACTGCATCAGATTGAGGGAAAAGGGGTGATTGAAGTAATAAAGAAATAGAAAAATTGCATATACACTAGCTCATAACTTACTAGACACTACAGTAAGCATGTATAAAAGTTTCTGTGTAAGTGAACCAGTTGAAAAAAAGCTTTTGTCAGAGCTCACAGAAATACAGCAAATACTGCCATTAGCAAGCCTTTGTACTTTTGGAGATCCATGTTTTCAATAAAAATGTACAAATAATGAAGGAAGCTTTTTGGTTGAGATGTTTCTGTCTGTTAACTTTGTTGGTAACCAGGTTCTTTGCCATTTGTACTGAACGTCCACTTCAAATGTATTAATTTCAGTCTTAATAGTATAAATAAGTGTGAATGAGCATACCCTGGAAGGTAAGGATGGAGAAAGATAACAAATCTGCATGGCTGCAACTCAGGGAGTATGGCTATTAGTGCTTGCTGCATTCCTGTTTTTCTGACTTCACCTCTCCTTGCTCAGTTATCTCTGTCATGGAAGTCATTAAAAGACAAGCAGGTGCTTTTGTGAGGGCCTTTTGCTGTATATATCCAGCCACTGAACTGACATTGTCAGCTATTATCACATGCTAGGGCTATATTTCTTACTCTTCTTGTAAGATACTGAGACAGTTTTGTCTAGAAAGAGTGAATTAATTAATTTTTCTTACTCGCTCCAGATAAGCTTGCAGAGAGGAGGTGGTTTGCAGTGAGGCTTTGGTGGAGGTGTGGTTATGACTGGTGGCACTGGTACTCCATGGCATGACTTGTTGTTATCAACAATCCAGTGGTGAGCCATTTGGGGACAGGAAGAAATTATCTTACCACTTGGTAAACGGCATTCATCTAATTTATTATTTGTACATGTTCCTGGAAAAGACAAACTATGTAAGTCTCAAAAGCTACATCAGCAATGCACAGTACATTATTGTACTGATATCACCTTTAGATGTGATGTGCTCGTGAAATGCCTAAGATGCCTTACTCCATAGTGAGTGCTTTCTTTTACAGTTATGTGAACTTTAATTTAGGTTAGGAAAAATCAAACAAATGTAAAATCCCAACCCCAAAGAAAAAAACCATATTGCTGAACTATTGATCTCTCGTTCTACAGAAGTTGAAGTGCAGAACTCTTTCCATTTCTATTACTGTTTTTTAAAAATTTCTGTCACTCATGAGACTGCACAGCCAGGGAGGATGAAAATAACCATGATAGGGTGGGGGAAGAGTCCCACCTCCAAGTAGCACGTGTCTTACCACACTGTCCTTCAGTGTTGTTGCCAAATTTGCTGTATGGAAGCTTAACAGAGAAAATCAGCCCACTAAAGGTGATGGTTGCACCAATCTCTGGTATTTCAACAATCATGTTGATGCCAAGTGTGGAGAAAGAAATACCATCTTTTTTGAAGCCTGGTTTGACAATCTTTTTGTTGAAGTACATCTGAATGCAGGATTAAAAAGAAAAAAACAGCACAGCTTCAGAATACGCACTGCTTCTGCCTGATTGTTTTAATTAATGCATTTTCTAATGTTCATAATCATGCATAATTCCATGTTGTTGTTCATCACATCTAATGCCTGTTAGTTTTCTGTAACTACTGAAATATTCCTGACATTATTATGAAATAACTTTGCTGCAAAATCACATTCTCCCTACCCTACATATTACTTGTCATTGGAAGAGTTGTCTGAATTCAAAATGAAGTCAAACGTGCCTGGTGCCAGTTTTATGTAGCAGTCATACTTATTCATTAATCTAAGCTGTACCATTTGCAGTCTGTATCTTATATGAGCTAATGACATTATTCTGAAACTTTCTTCTTATTGAATTGGGATAAAGTAAAAGTTAAACCCATCAGTTACAGTTTTCTTTCACAAGGGATCACTGGATTAATGGTTTCAGCATGCCTTTCTGATTGCAGCTAAGAAGAACTTGGCAAGGCTCTGTAGAGGGAGAGTGTGTTTTGAGACAAACTTTTCCTCCACCTCTGTGTTTTCTAATCAACTAATACATTCTCCAGTGTATCAGTAGGACTGACTTAATTTTCATTGGCTTGCCGGCACTAGTTTAGGATCATGAAGGTGAAGTGACACCCCAGTCATCCCTCTTCTGTACCTCTCTTACCAGCAGGGTAATTGAAGGGGGAATCATGTCATGGCTCTGTTTAATGTCTGAAGCTTCCAATGCAGTGGAAGCAGTTCCTAATTATTCAACTGATCAGAGTTACATAGCCATCTTTGCTATGAGAGAAAAATCATGTTTGTGATTTCCATCCATATGTTTTCAAAATGTCTTTGTTTACATGAGGGAATGGCACAAGGTACTAGTTTTAATGAAATAAGAATAACGTGTAAGCATTCTTTCTGCCTTCTCTATCAGCTGTATTAGTCTCTTTCTGAGTTATTTATATATGCACATGCATGTGTGCAATGTATTCATATCTGCATAGAGCTAGGCTGTTTCTGACATTTTATTCTTAGAAACTGGTATAATCTTTTATTTTTCCTAATGATATCCGCTGCTCTCATCACCTCTGTGATACAATATTCTAACAGTATTTTAAAGGAGAAACAGTAAGGCCTATAGACCTTATTTCTTTTTTTCAAAAAGAGAGAAATAAAAAATGTATATTTTACCACATTAGTCATCACACCATTCATCAGTTTACGGGTCAGCACCACTTCTGCAGATTTGTAGAAAATAATAATGGATTTAGGGCAGGAAAGTCCATCTTTTGCATCGCAGTAATAATTGTCAATGTAAACACGGAAGTTGTCATATTTAGGTACAATCTGTTTCACCAGAACATAGGTGCAGTTTTCAAGGAAAGTATAGTAAGTTCCATCAAAAGTAATATAATGAGGATCACCCCATCCACTGCACACACCTGGTAAATAGAAAATATTTAGATTAACATGAAAACAATGTATAAGAAAGAATTTAGAAACTGAAGTGAATGTGCTACAATTTATAGACCAATATAAAGAAAACAAAATGCCCATATAATCTTTTCCAAGTTTTTCATTTTTCATAAAAGATTATTCCTTAATCTACTGGTTCTTACATTGACACTCGTATTGGTAGCAGCAGCCGTTTTCATCAGGGACCAGTATTGCTGGATATTTGTTTGCACAGGTAATTTCCTTTGCAGGTAGGCAGTGTGTTGGAATTACTTCTACTTTGTTGTCTCCCTTACAGATGAGTTCTGTACAGTTAGATAATTTGTATCTTTGTCCAGGCTGCAAAATGAACAAAAATTGCTGTCACAGGAGTTTGCAAACAGATATCAACATTACTCATATTATTAATTTAATGGTATCATGTTTCCATTAGTGATGACATTGGAAAGGAAATGTGTTACTTCTCTTCAATTTCTGACCATGATATGGAGGATCAGAAACTGTTTTGTTTTCTAACTCTGAAGCAAAGACTAAAATGAAAACCTTCACCAACAGTACAAGACTGTCAATATAATACACAATATTTTTTTTTCTTTTTTTATTGCTAAAAGGAGCTGAGAACCTTCATTCCAGCTGCTTTTTTTTTCTGCATAAGGATATCTTCTAAAGTTTGGGAGGATAGTTCTTAGGTCAAGGTAACTGATGTCTGTATGACATTACTAGCAAAAAAAACCCCATCCCTATTAAAAAAAAAAAAAAGAAGAAAGAAAAAAAGAGAATGGCTACAGAAGTACAGGTAAAAGAGTAGAAGAACACAAAAAATATGCAAGTGTCCATAGTAGCTGAATTTTTCTCTGTTTAATAAAAAACCAAAATGAACAAGAAAATTTCTTTTATTATTTCACTAAGTTTGTTTTTTATACAATGAAGTGCATCAGAAAGAGTTATACAAGAACTAAACTAAATAGAAAAGATTATTGTAGATTGCTTTCTCAGTGTGGAAAAATATTATAAAGAAGGCACATACAAATATTGCTATGTACGTTATCCATAACTAGTAACACTTACTCCGGTAATCTTCACAAATAAGGCTTAAAGATGTCAAACTGTTCTTTTGTGGTGTCACACTAACATTGCTGTAATTACAACAATTATAAAATAACACAGAAACTACATACCTGTAAGGGAGGGTAAGTAGAAGAAACACAACCATGAAAAGGTCTTCCAGAAGTTGTAGGTAGAGTAACTGGTGTTGTTATAGTAGACCATATAGGGGAAGTAGTAGTAAGAGGAGTAGTAATGTTACAAGCTCCACCGTGTCGTTCAATTGTACATGTTGAACTACAGATGGCATAAAATCTACACCCATCACTATCCATCCTGTTGTAAATCAAATCACCTGAAGAAAAATTAAAAAAAAAAAAAGGAAAAAAAGAATACAAAATTGATGAAAAATTTTAACACAGCATGCAAAATATAAAAATAGGAATATAATTATTAA
>VZTU01006031.1:25013-62433 GCA_013400835.1 Zapornia atra | reverse complement strand
GAAAAAAAAAACCCAAAACCAAATTGCTTAACAGTGATAACATTAAAAAACAGCTTTCAGTGGACTAACATAGCTGATGCAGAGCTCGTGCATTGATTAAATGGGAAAAACATGCATGAAAACAATTCCAACTTGAAGCCATTTTTCATCGTGGATGAATCATTGTGATTCTTCCTCTTTAGTTCAGTATAACAGACTTGCTGAAGAGGAGATGAATTTAGAAAAATGAAAGTCTTTTCTGTTCTTCTTCACCTGGTTTTTAGCAAGGATACAGCATGCAGAGATACCATACAGAAACAGTTGAGTTTTAACTCGTGGACATTGGCTACACCCCTAATCCTAAAGTCTGTCTTCACAAGCAGATCTTAATTTCATCAGTCCTAATTCTGCATTTGGATAAAACTGTTCATTTTCTTTAATTTCTTTCAATGGTCCAAATGTCTTTGAGTTCAGTTGATTGCAGCATCTGGACTTGCCACTGTCAGGTCACAGAAGATTTATTCCCCTCTCTCCTTTAACTTGCTCTCTTCTTCCCTTGGCTTCTGTTTTGTGAAAGATGCTATTTCTGTCACGAACGCTGTACGAAGCCTTCCTGTCCCAAGATGGACTTTGGTCCACCTCTTATCTCTGTTGTGTAGTGTCCAACTGAAGTTGACAACATCACAGCCGTTAGCAACCTATGGGCCTCTTACCTATCGGCCTCTTATTAGTAGGTATCTACTTAATTATTTACAGCACATTACAGAAGCCTAGTAAAAGAACTCCTGGCAAGAAAATTTACCAAGAAAATCCCTCTATTGTTATCCTTCCAGTGATAAATCTCCCGCTATGTGTGCTTCAAGATAAAGAGAATACCATGAGAATCCAAAGTGCCAGGCTTAAGACTACCCAGATCAGTGCATTTGTATATCATAACGTGTGCAAGTTGTAAGAATTCTATATGTTTAGCACATATTTAGCACTTTGGATATAAAGCACTGTGAGAGAGCCATGCACAGAAAGGACAAGAGGGCTGCTGAATCTATGGCTGACTGCTTCTGCACAGAAATAATTATTTGTGCCTGTGTGGTTGTTCGCTTGAAATAAGATGGGCACGTTCATGTTTGCATGAAATTAAGTGCAAAGACTTTAGAAATCTGGCTCCTAATCTATAACAAAATCTATTAATAACAGACCATGCTAAGCACTGCAGAGTCTAGTGCAGACTCTGTGTAAAAAAAGAGAAAGTTGAAAACAACCCAAGAGTTAAAAATAAGCAAGTGTAGGGGAAGGACAGTACACTGTAACACAGCTAAACCCAGCTGTTCTAGGCTTATGTCACTGTTGCACCTTCATCGTCTATGTTACCTTTTCTTGTTTCAAGTGTCTTGTTTATTTTAGTCTGCATATGTTTTGTTCTCTTTGTTCTTATTCCTTCTGTTCTAAAAAAAGCATGCAGATAAAAATATTTATGCTATCAAAACACACACTGACAGTTCTCAATATCCTTTAATACTCATCTTCTTTTGCTCCTCCCTGTATTTTTAAACACCCCCCACCTCAGCAAACTACCAATTCATTTACTACCTCTACCCACTATGCTCT
Source organism: Zapornia atra (assembly GCA_013400835.1). Classification (NCBI taxonomy): domain Eukaryota; kingdom Metazoa; phylum Chordata; class Aves; order Gruiformes; family Rallidae; genus Zapornia; species Zapornia atra. The sequence goes on along the minus strand of VZTU01006031.1, from coordinate 60,849 downwards.
GAACAAATTTGGAAGGACACGTTGTGTTACATTATCAAAAAATGACAACTAGCTATAAAGAACTATATATCTTTTTAATGATGAAAGGGTTATAATGAGAATTGATGAAATGAAATTAATGGTAATTTAAAATAATGTAGTCATTCTGATAATGGTTGTGGCAAGGTTGTAACAGTGCATTGCTGGCTTTGTACAAGCTGAAGGGGATGGAATTTTGTTGATGGCTAAGAAGCTTTGCCTTCGGAGGCTGGTCTTGGTTGCATGCTTGTGGAAAAAATCTGGTGTGAAAGTTGTGGAAGTGATAAATGGCTCAGCTGGAAGTAAGCTGAACAGTGACACTCATGACCAACTTCTGGAGCAAACTGTGGTGCATGAATGGGAATGGCTCTAAGAAGTGATTGCTTCGTGGTTTCCAGGTCTTGCCACTGTCAGTCAAGGCAGGATAACCTAAAGCTACTTCTCACTTTTAGAGGAATTTTTCAGTATAAATTTCAAACTGCTCTGCTGATGCTACTGAAGGTATTTTAAGCAAATCTGCTTAAAAATGGCTTTAGAGCACACAGCTATTGTACCTTATCTATAGGATAACTGGTAACTTTTTTATATAGTTTGAGTAGCAAATACTTGTGGCTACTTTCTAGCTCTGTGTTTAAGGTAATTTGAAAGACCAGCAGCTTGGTGGTCTCCTATGGGAGTTTCTCTCCCGTAAGCTGGTGTTCCCAGCCCAGACAGACCTGGAGAGCTGGCAGAGATGGTTTTCTTGTATTGTTTTTTTCAAACAGTTAAAATCTCATTTTAATGTAAAGCATAGCCTGAATTTTTAGCAGCTGAAATCATCTCTGTATTTAATCTTCTTTTACCTGGTCAACTCGACATCTCAGAAATCTATAGTCAAGTAAAATCCAAAAAGTACCACTTTGCCTGGGAAGAACACACCTTCTAGCCCAGTCCCTCTCCTTCTCAGTGCACAAAGGATGCAGAAGACTCACAAAACTTGATATTAGGGTAGTTTAAATTAGTTCTCTCACACCAACTGTGGGCTCAATTAGGACAGGTACCAGAGCATCAGGAATACGCTGGAGAACGGATACAGGAGAAAATCAAATCGGTCAACCCAACAAAGTTTATGCCTTGTCCCAGATTTTCTAAATGTGCCTACGGTCCTTAATCTTGTATCACAGTTTGTATAGTCTGTCAGGTGAAAAACATCATCAGTAATCTTAAAAGCCATCACCCTGCAGGAAGTGAGGGCTGCATCCCAGCTTACACGCTCCAAATAAGCACAGATCCTGCAGCAGAAACAGTAAAACCAAGAGACCAACCATCCCAGGATTTGAAACTGCCTGGAGCACAAACAGGCATCAGTAGTTCAACAGAATGTGCTACAAAATAACATGTTAACTTTTCTTGAGGGTTGGTTGGTTGGTTGTGTTTTCTTCCACCAGGAGTGACATAATTAAATTAAAACTGAGTGCCAGAAGAGTTTATTTGAAACTTTGAAGGTTTTAGCTAAAGAGGAAACAAAACCAAGGTTCAAATAATTTTTTTTCTTTATAGTATAATATGATTTAGTGGAAAGGCTCTCTGTGTGCCTTCAGATGGTTTAGCTTTTGCCCCAGAGATCAGTTTCACTGGCAATATAATAGTCTGCAGCATTTTATTTATTTATTTTTAAACAAAAGTACTATACTTGTGTATTTATAAAGAAAAAAAGCAATTACCTAATGTGAGAACTGGTCAATGTAAGGAGCAAAGGCCAGGTGGGAGTGTGAAAATGACAGTGAGAAAATAACCTATGGGATATTGTGGGGTGGACAGATTGTGATTAAATTCCAGCTGCTTTCAACAAGTTACTGCTTGTCAACTGCGCTGCAGTAATTGACCATGTGCATGTATTAAGTCCATTCCTTTTGGAGGGTAGAACATGTTAATCTGGACTTCACAGAGTGGATTTGTGCCTTTAATCTAAACTGTGTGAGTGGCAGAATTGCCACGGATGCAGCACTGAGTGCACTATGCCTACAGAGAACTAGAGGCATAGGAGCCAGATGGCATCTTTGGGTTTGTCTTGACAGGCAGCAGCAGAACACAAAGTAAAATTCAGCTCTCCTGAGCTGTTCTGTTTTCAGCTTCAAATACCAGAAAAGTGAGCAAGACTAAGTTTAAAGTCAGTCAATACTTTCACAGTGAAGTCCTAAGAACATGCAAGTGCATCTCCCAGATATGTCATTCAGAACTGTGGGGCTTCCTCCCTCTGGTTATTTAGGTAGCTTTTGTGAAGCATCTTGTTGGGGGGGTTAAAAATCAGGAGTGATTTACTAAGATGGCTTTCTGGGTTGGTGGACAGGCTAGCTTGTTTTGCTTTGTTTTATCTTACCCTTTATATTTGAATAATTGTTGCCAGTTTGAAGTTACTGACAGTGACATTGAAAAAGATGAGACTACAGTTAGGCCCTGACCTATTGTCACGTTCCTTGTTGGTGCTGGAGCCCTGTGTCCAGTCCAGCTGGAGGATGCCGCTGCCTCTCGCCTACTCTGTGGCTTTTAAGTTGCACTGCTGCTATGAAATAGTATGGTCTCAGCTGCTGGAAAATTTGAACAGGGGTGTGTATGTGCCTGCTTAAGTACAGAGAGGAAAGGGGTCTCATAAGCAGTGTGATGATACGTAAAAGACATATTGCAGTTTATGGTGTCTAGATGCCCACCTGGAGAGGAGAGAGCTTAGGAACAAAATAAAAAGACTGAAATTCTGCTCGACTCTGAAATAAGATAAGAGGATAGTAGTGGAAGGATTTAAATGGGGAGGGCAGCTGTTATAGCCCCCAGTTGTACATATTTTATCCTGAGGCACCATTTGGTTTAATAAAATTTAGATCTAAGGCTGTCCTTAACCTATCAGTTTCTTAAGACTTAATTATAAAGGTTATACTTTCAAAGGACAAAAGCATTATTCATTTGTCTGTTCATGTCTTCCAGGTTTATCTTGCAGATTATGGACTTTCCTACAGATATTGTCCCAATGGGAACCACAAACAGTATCAGGAAAATCCTAGGAATGGCCATAATGGGACAATAGAGTTTACCAGCTTAGATGCTCACAAGGGAGTAGGTAGGTTTCTTTTTTTTATTTCAGAGGAGTGATTACAGAATGAGTAATCAGGCTGTGTGAGCTGATGTATACAATAGAAGTAGTCTTGGGGATTGCTCAGGGTTGATCAGACCCGTGTGTGATGACCTCTTCTTGTACCTGGGAATGCTTCTCCAGGGCTGGTGGGGAAGGGGAGGAGGGGGTGGGAGCAGCGTGATTAAAATGGAAAGGCTGCTGCATGTACAGTACTGGAAGGTGGTCCGAGATACCCTAAGAAGAGCTTGCCATTAAACTTAATTGGTTCATGTTGGGAGTACTGGTTTGTGTTTGCTCTACTCTGTAGAGGCAGAGGCAATATTTGCTAATGTTGCATTACCGAGGAAAAATGTTTTGAGTCTGCACTGTCCTTTAGGGAGAGCTGTGTCTGAGTGTCACCATCTGTGTTATGAGAGGATATTTCAAGATGACATTCCTTCTGCAAGGAGAAAAACCTTTTTTGAAGCCATAAAGTGTTAACTTTTTGAAATCTTTTTCCAGTAGCCTTTCATATATCTTACTTATTTAAACTCACTTTGATGGTATTGGAAACACATTTGCAGGTAAATTACATACATAGTCCTTTTATTGGATATTGATTGTACTGCCTTGCATTCCAAGGCAGACTTAATTCAACAATTCCCTAATTAGTTAAAGTCATAACCTATGTCTTGTATTCATTTACCATTAATTAAACCTTAGCTGTTTATTACACTGCAGTCCAAATCCAATAGCAGACCCATAGAGCCATGGAAAAGGGAATGGGAGGTCAATATTGAAAATATATGGTGCAAAGTCCCACTGATGGCTGCATTGTTCACAATCAATATGGTCAATGCAACACAACTTTCTTAGTTGCTATGTCAGCAAGACAAAAAGTCAATTCTAATGTTATGCTAGTGAAAAAAATGGTGATTATTGAAAAAACTTTGACTCTTGCTACAAAACAGTGTTTTTGTTAACTTTTCTTTCCCCTGTTCCTCCCCACACCCCAAAGATCACCTGAAACAAAAGGAACGGTTTGCTGCTGCCAGCTTTACTGGGATCGTGGTGTCACAAGCGATAACTGTAGAAATTTGTGCTTGTTAATAGCTGCTGAACTGTTACCTTAAACTAATACTTTCTAACGAGTTTTAGTTGGCACAAACAACTGTATATTATTGCTTTTTCTATTAAAAGGACCATTGACCATGTAATGTAGAGGGTCTTGATAATTTGCCGGCGCTGTTAAAACCTGCAATCGTTTAACTCTGGTCATTAGGAAAAATGAAATAAGACTGTCAAGTATTTCCTGCTAAGACAATTGCACGATTTCACCTACTAGAAAATATTCTGTGGTGAAGAGAGCGCCCGTTTCAGACTCTTCTAGCCCTCCCAAGTGCGTCTTCTGGAGATTTGACTCGGGTTGTTTTTCCCGGTGGTGTGAGTGCTTGTGGCCGCGTACTGGTATTTGATATGGATGCTGTTGGAAGAATAGATGGAAGCTAAAGTATTTGGGATTTGGCAGCTGCATAGTTATAGCAGCTGGTTTGTCTAGTGGGTGGGTGTCTGGATGGACATGTCATTACAGGACAGATAATTCCTTTTATTTGAAAGAATGGACAAATTTTAGACTTGGGCGGCAAAGGGTGTGCGCCTGCAAGGGTGAGTTAACTCGTTGTCTTTTGCAATCTGTGGGTTAGATTACCCCTTCAAAAATAGCTAATGCCACAATGGAATTGGAGAAAAGCAGAGGATTCCAGAAAATATAGTATTCAGGAAGATAGCTTGCGGGAGTTTACCCCCATCTTGCACTTGAAAATGTTTTGCTTGTTAATAGTTGCAAATAGAAAATCCATGGATTTTTCTGATGCTCGTGCCAGAAGAGCCTGCAGAGCATGATGTGATACCTGGTATGTTGCAGAGAATCCAAACTATTCACATTGAATGCTGCAGCTCTGACCTTGTAACAGCCTGAATCCATTAAGGTCAAATTACCAGTTTCCCATTTGCAGCAGATCTCTCAACATCCCAGGGAAAATATGCATCTGCAGCGACTTCTGTCGGAGGCTGCACAGGTCCAGATGGCAGAACACAGCCGCTGGTTCATCTTGTCTCATGTCTTGATGTGGGGCTTGGAGCAAAGGGCTGCTTTGCTCAACAATCTCCTGTACTCCCAACTCAGGATTGAGTCTCAGAGCAGTTTCATGTACCAAGTGAGGTGGGGTGCTCCTCTGAAAATTGTTTAAAGACTGTTTCGCTGTTGGCGAATCAAACCTGTACAGGCAGCCTTCAATCTGGTGTTACTCGGTTTTTCCGTGTGGAATATTTTTTTTCACTGGTTCCAATTTTTGGAACTATATTGGAATATAGTTCCAATTTTTAAATGTTATTTTTTATAAATGAGATCCTATCCAGAGGGCATTTGCTGAGCGTACATAGCAACATAAATATATCTCAAACCCTCTGAATAGTACCAGTTGCTGTATTGAGCTAGACAAATGAGAACATTCTGACTTGCTCTGCTTTTATTCATAAAGTACCTACCTGAAGATATACAGCCATTTGAGGTACATGCTGAAACTTAAAATTATGAATTTGTTGCTTTCAAAAGTGCCTCTTGGCAATGCTTAAAGCTGATAACCTCCTTGCTTAAAGCCAACCCAATGCAACCGCTTCCCACTAGTTCAGATCTACGCTGGTGTAGAGAGAGATTAACCCAGCCTATTTATTCCCCAAGCTCTCCCTGGAGCTCATCAGGTGTAGAGGTTATGCAGTCCACTGAGATCCAGAAAGTTTTCAAACAGTGACCACTGCGTTGTAATGCTTTTGAGTGTTAGAATTAGTATGTGGTTCTTCTCTCAAACCTCTGGTAAGGGCAGAGTTAGCCATAAAATTCTTTTGGCTGCTGTGCTGAATTGTTACTGTATCACATGCTGTTGTACACTGATGGTGCTGATGGCTTTGACTTTGTGCTGGAACCGATGAGGAATTCCTCCTGAGCTGGGAAAGGCTGTTCTGCCTCCTGTCTCAGCTCTTCACACTGATTTTGTCTTTGGTTTTGCACAGCTCACCTCTGCCCTGTGTGCTCAAGCCCCATGGGGCTGGCTCTTCTGTACCACAACGCTGCCTAGGGGCTTCCAGACTTTGTTGGGTGTTTGCAGGTATCCGTCCCAACCCCTGGTACATCCCTATCTCGCTTTGAACCAAGTCAGGGCCCAGGCTGGGCTTTGCCACAGGATCTGACCCACACTGTCAGCTCTCCTGTGTTTGATGGCAGAATCTCATTGCAACCAGCATGGGGGGATTTTAAATTAAAACTTCTTTATTTGATGCAAATCTCATATGGCACAACTGCACTCTTTTAGCATAGCATTTGCCTGTGTTCCTTGTATTCATTTTTAAAGACCATACTGTATAAACAGTATTACATTTTTGTTTGCTGATTGATAATTAAAGAGAGTTATATCTGCACCCAGTGTACATTTAAAAAATTGTTACATACTTTAGTGTTAAAAAGTAATATTTGGATCAATGCCTCCTATGGATTTTTGTAGATTTTCTACTCACTGAGGCATGCAGTCAATACCTAATTTCTCTGGAGATACACTGCGCTTAACATATTGAGTTTTTTTTAAATACTCCAGTCCTGTGCATCGAGTGCGTAAGACCAGTTTTAATTTGCTATCATTGATGAACGTAAGAGTATGAACTGTCTATGCTGAATTCCCTCCAGCATGTATTTGTGTTTGCCATAGATTTCAAGATAACTCTTCCTTTTAATGCTTCACAGTATCCAATGGCAGTTTTGCCACCTCTTGCACGGGGTAGAGCACCAACTGAAATCTTTGCAGAACTCATATCTACATCTAGAATGATAAAAGCTGCTTGAGAGGGTAATGCTTATTGCATACATAGGGTGTCTTATGGCATACATAGAGTGTCTGATGATGCGTGCCTCAATCAGGCCCACTGGTCATCACCTTTTTGTAGCTGGTGAATAAGTTTTCTCTGAGCTTATTATTATTATTAGCTTAAGTTTTCTTGATTTTTAAAAAATTTTTTCCCTTAAGCATAAATGGGGTTTTTTTGTTTATTTTCATGTCCTGTTTTAGGGAAGGCAATTGGAGCTATGCCTGGTGCTGTATTTCAGCCAGTTTTTTGTGCCTCTCACGTTGGGTTATTGCAGCCTGCACTCCTTGGGGTCTGTCTGAATCCTCACACACTGTGTTTGTCCAGGGCAATGCCAGCATCGGGCTGGTTGTAGGGAAAGCTCTGCAGTTCTGATTTTCCCCACTGGGCTGACAGAACTGTTGCTGTTTGTTATTAAAAACATAGCTCAATGCTTGTCCATTTTTTTCTTCTCTTTTACATACAAGGGTTGACTAGGGTATGTACAGGGTTCCTTTTGTGAAGAAGGACGTGGAAGAATATAAACACCTATCCCTGGAAACTTATTCTTTCTGAGCCTGCGTGCCTTCCAGAAACCAGAGCTCTAAATGGCTCTGGATCAAGAAGTTTATTTGGTGTCTGTCCACGTATAGTTAGGAGTCAGAAGGAGCCTGTTAGGTTTTTTTTTTGTCAGTGAAATGAGTTATTGATTTGCTACAGTTTGGTATGTATTTCCCAAAGAATGTGTGCAGGACAAACTGTAAATCCTAAAAATAAAAGGAAAATATAACTGGTCTGGTGAAAAATGGGTGGAACTTTGCAGTGTGAAATAAATAAAATGATGTTTTAGTTTCTCAGTGTTGGATTAGAAATGTGTGTCCAGCAGAAGGAGCAGGAGGTCATGGTAAATGAAAGAAGGGTTGGGCTTTAGCAAGGAGGAGATTGAGTAGGTTCCTATGGCCACCTCTGTAAGTTTATTCTGTCCAGAAGCAGCAAAAATAAGATGATGAGCATCATAATTTTCCACCACAACTGGCAAGCGTGGCTGAGAGTTGGGGGCTTTGGCTTCTCATTCTCTGCAGCAGGAATTAAAAAAATTAGTGAACCTCACAGCTGCTTGTCAGCCCTTTACCTTTGTGATTTATATTTTTTCTTCCAGTATAGAGAGATACATAATATATTTTCTTCTCAGGGTGAATTGCTTCAGTTATGTTATTCTCAGTCGAGCCCCTGTGCCTTCGTGTAGGGTATGTATGTCTGTAGTGTATATAAAACTTCTTTAAGGCCTGACTCTGATTTCATTGACATGATTGTTAATTCATTAACTTCAGTGGAGTCATTCTGATTATTTATTTTGTCAGGAGTAAGGACAGAATCAGGCTTTCAAGCTTAAAAAAAATTAAACTATAAAAATATTGTAAAATAAAAACATTGCCAGCATGTTCCTATTAAATAATATTTATTATGAGGCTAAAATAACAATAATAAACCCCCCCTGGTTAATAGAAAAGTGGAAATCTAGGATCTATTAAAAAAAGAAAGAAAAAAAACCCAACAAGATTTTAATGTGCAGAGAAGTAAGAGAATTTGATTTAAATAAGAACTGTTCTGAATGTACTTTTCTCATAGTGACAAGGTATCAAGCAGAATTGTTTTATCTTTACATGTTTGTCACATATAAAATGAAGCCAGATCAACGTCTCTCAGCTGATGTTTATCAAGAATAGCTGTAATCTCCAATTATATTAGCAGATTTCTTTTTTCAAGTAAACATACAGTTACTTTACTTGGGTTTAAAAAATAATTATTCCATTGTTCATAGATATTAATTCATTAGAGATTCAGTTAGCTGAATACTTTTTAAACTAAGGATCTCGATGATTTAAAAAGTTGAGGAAGTTAGCATCTCTAACACTGAGCTGACAAAGCAGCAGAGAGAGAACAAGCTAGGACAGTCAAATAATCAAACATTGACATTTTCATGTGGTTTTATGAAAAACACATGTAAATGTCTTTATGTAGTGACACTTGCGGTGACCTGGGAGATAAAGTGGTGTGGGAATTTGCCATCTCTCTGTAAAACATTTCCCATTTTATTTGTTTTTTAAGTGATGTATGACTTAGTTACTACTGTGGCTTTTAGGAAGGTATGAGTAAAGCCGTATTTGTGCACATCTTCCTACTAGTGATGGCTTTGCCCCAGTGTTAGTCAGGAAATGGCTGGAGGAGCTGCATGTGAGTGAGAGGGTAATTAGTCACAGCCAAACTGTTAACTGTGAAGTAAACTTTATCCTCTGGGGACTGTTTTATCAGAAAACGAGTTATCTTTGGTTAGCTTCTGAAATCTAATTGATTTAGCATTATTTACAGGTTTGTATCAATTAGTCTCTCAGTGGAAAAAAATTGGACCATTGTAATTTTGACAGTTTTTCTCAAAAGTTGGCTTCCCTGGAGCCTGTCTTACACAAACAGGTTCCAGAAAAGCGTTGTGTAAAAATTAAGAGGATCTGCAATCAAAAATGCTGTCATATATGGTTATAATCTGGAATTGCCATGATGGAAAAAGGAGTTGTGAACACATGTGTATGAATGGAATTGTTCCACAGTTAACAGGAGATTTATGGCTGAAGAAATCACTACAGAACAGCAAGTGGTAGAGATTGTGTTTTTATTTTAATACAAGAGCCAAGTCTTGCATTAGGATGTTGCTGAATCTAGTGCAGAAAATAAACGACTCCCAAGGGATAGCGTAGCGTTCTGTTAGATTGAAGGGCCTTTAATAATCCCATAGTCTAATAGCAGTTAAAATAGGGAATGTATAAGAACTAATCTTCTGCTTTTACAATAATGTGTGTATGGTAACAAGAAGCAGTTATGATGTGTTGGCACCGTAGCTTTTAGCAGATGACTTCTTAAATTAAAAGATAAGTTTGCTGAGTGACTTTCTGGAATCTATTTAATGAAGACCCATAAAATATGATATCTGTTTACAGCTGGATTAACAGCACTACGCTCAACTACTAGACTTTACACTAGACAAGAGATACTGAACAAATCTGAAATCATCTTTTGTTCCTGGAAAGTGCAAATTCTTTTTGGAAAAGCATAAATTTAACTTCTACATCTGTCCATCTTTAATCACGATGAACAGTTTCTGCTTTTGCAGGTTCCACGTGGTGTTGACTTGCAAACTATAGGCTGCAAGTCAAATGTGTACAAAGAAATACTGCAGCAATCCTGCTTGTTCAGTTTGTTTGAGTTTGGTTCCTTCTGTATAGCAGCAAGCAGCAGCAATTCTGTTGGTATTACGCTTTTTTTTAAATTTCTCTTGTAAAAGTCAGTTTATAGATCTATAGATTAACTTCAGTTACCTATTTTCCTGCATAGATGATGTTTGTGGATGAGGTTAAGTTTGGATGGAATTATATCTGCTGTGTTTGTATTCTGTAGTTACTCTATCTGTTTGGGGTGTGCTGGGTGAGAGTAAATTGTCCCTGAAATAACTTGCTTTTTGGAAGTAGTATTGGTAGCTTTTACAGGGGGCTTACTAAACAGCAAGTGTACTTTAGCCTGTGCTACGATTCTTCAAGCAAACAGTTCGTGGTACTCATAAGCAGACAACTCTGGTGTGTAAATGTACACTAGATGGCAGTTTTGTCATATCTTCCAAGTTGAAACAGCTCTGTAGGAGAACAGGAAAGGCCATCAGTGTTTAGTCTGCACTCGCAGGGTCCCTGCATGACCAATGTGGACCCCATGGACTTCCTGGAACATGTGTTAGCAATTTAGCAGCAGACATTTATTTCTTTGTTTTACTGCTTGGCTCTTTGAGAAAGTGTTGGTACTCCGTTATGGCCTGTCTGGATCATGTCAGAGGCCATGGGGATCAAGTCCATGTGACAGGCCAGACTGAGGAAGGATGAAGTTGGAGGAGGTGAGGAAGCTGACCCTTACTTCAACAGTAACAAGTCACTGCCTGTCTGTGGACTGTGGCCAAAAGCTGGGGTGGTTTAGGTCTAATACAGCTGAATAAACAAAACACTTTGCCCATTTGGCTTTTTCATATTTCATCAACACTAGTTCAATCAAAGTCTTTTCTATTTCCTAAGAGGAGGTTCTTATTCTTCATCTTTTTCTCCTCTCCCCCTCCATTTTAGCCCCATCCAGACGAGGTGACCTTGAAATCCTTGGCTACTGCATGCTGCAATGGTTATGTGGGAAGCTGCCCTGGGAACAGAACCTCAAGGACCCTGTAGCTGTCCAGGCTGCAAAAACAAGGTAAAAATAAAACAACACACAGATGTACACATGCGTATCGCTGTGTAGTGTCCTTGTGTAACAAAACAGATCTGAGAGAGACAGCTTTGCATCCTGTAGAAGACTACCTTCTGAGAAAGCTAAAACAATTTTTCTTGATCAAGGGACATGTTAGAAGCAGTTAAAAATGTGAACTCAGTGTCCATATATATGCCCTTTTCCACATGCCTATGTATTTACTGCTGTAGAGAGGTGACATGTTCGAGCGTGCCGTACCCAGTCCTTTCATCTGTTGTGTAGTTTTCCAGTACTCTTTGTGAATTAGTACAGGGTTTTTTGCACACACCAAATGTGGTTGTGTATGTCTGTTAAACTTATGGGTGCTTCATAGGGACTGCAGCACAAACCCCTCTTACAAGTCTTTCCACACGTGCATTCAATTTGTTTAACTTTCTATACGTTGCTATTTTTCAGATGTTTTAGTGTAGGTTTTTTAACGTTATATAAGCCCACTGCTGTTACAAACAATTGAATACCAAAATACTAAAGAACTTGATTAAAATCTTCCCTTTTTCCCAGCATGACTCATTTAGAGCTTACTAAAGCAACGGAGTGTATTAGTGTTTTCTTTCTCTGCTTTCACAGTTGGGACTTGAGAGAGTTAATTGCATGTGGTACAGTGTAGCCTGTAGAAGGCTCTACAGAAGAGTAGTTACCCATAAATGTAACATCACAATTGGAGAAGGCAGCAAACTTTTAAGTAGGGCAAGTCACAACAGAGGTACACAATAGGGATAGCTGATCCACAGAAATCAATCTGCAAATTCAGTGTGGCATCGGCTCTCAACAGAGAAAAAGGTTAGCCTGCAGACTGTGGATAATACAGATTGCATCTGTAAATGTTGACATCGTATGCTATGTTTAATATTTCTCCTTTAGAAGTTCTGATCATTACACAACCCCCTGCAAGGTAACACTTATACAATTCAATGTTAAATCAATTTAATCAATCAAGCTGCTCTCCTAATTCTTCCCTTGCGGTTAACCCTTTGATTGCTTGCGTTCTCAGGGTGCCAAGCAAACAGATGCTTAGGGAAAATGCACAGAAAATGGTACAAGTTACGTTTACCAGAAATATCTTTTTAGTCTAATGAATGATGTTTCTGCTATTAGGCAACTTGCCCAGCTCATTCCCTTTTGTTTATCTTAATTTTCAATGCCTATACTGTTTTCAAAGGCCAGAAAGAAACATACATATATATATATATATATATATATGTGCATATCCAGTTGCTTATAAGTCAATAAGTACATTAAGCAGCACAAGCGAATAACTTGTGAGTGTGTCAGTCCTTTGCTGCGGAGTCAGTGTGATGGGGAGGATGAAGGGGCTGGGCCCTGGGAGGCAGCTGGAAGGCAGGAGCCTGTGCAGGACCTCAAACTCTGTTGTCGTCCTCTCATCCCTTCGCTACAACTTGTTAGTCTTTCCTCCCAGTAATGCTGGAGTGGTCAGACAACGGTGCCAAAGCTTTGGGCACTGGTAAGGGGATATTTAAGGACCGCTGGTTTGTGAGTTTAGAAATGTTTGTGCCGTAATCAGAGCAGAGGCTTCACTTGAATTGGAATTTAAACTCAATTCCAGGAAAGTGTTTAAAAGATTCATTTCCCTGAAATTGAAAGGCTTATTTCTGATACTAAGCAGGTTACTGAATGGAAGGTTATTAGCCCATATGCCCCAACTTTGTGTTTGAGAATACTTGTTACTTATTTGTGGAGCTTTATGGCTCCTTTAAACAAACAAAAAAGGGATCCCTTGACAGTATTAACAGCCAGACTGAACTAAGAGGTTTCACTTAGGGCAAGGGAGCTTGTGCAGCTGCCATTTCCTACAGGTGTTCAGAGATCATCCCGGTTCGTGCCCGCACAAAGATGAGAACGGGTGTTACTTCATCTGTTTTTAGGGGACAGTTGATTCTGAGCTCCAGTGTCCCTCACTGTTTCTTTTCTGCATAGACAGAATGCACATCTGTTGCCCTGCCCTTCAGTTCCTGAAGTGCCTGGGTTAAGGTCGTTTAACCTCCCTCTCCCCTTTTGCCCCTGCTGTGCCTGCTTCTAACTGTGAGAGCCATCACCCAGCTGCCTGTGAGCTACATGGCTGAAAGAACCTGATGCTAAATGACTAGTAGGCAGACCAGAATTGTTTCTTAAATTCCAAAATACAAATATTAATCATTAGGCTGAAATTGGAACAAGTAATTTCAGCTCAAAGACTTTTTCTTCTTCTTTCTAAAAAGCTTAAAACATCTGCAAAGAAAAAACGACATTGAAGCGCAGTCTTAGCTGTAAGCCTGGTCTTGCTGAAATCAGCAGTCTCCAAAGAGTTAAAAACATAGCTGGTAAGAGGAGATTTTGTTTTAAAAGCAGTCCTGTGAACCATTAGCTACCCCGGAGGTCCACTCCCTTTGGAATTGAGTCTTGCTGTCTTCCTAAATCCCAAATGAAGAATCACCTGCTCTGAAACCACATTAAACTGTTGCACTCATGTTGTTTCAGACTTATGGATGAGCTCCCAGATTCAGTGATGGAATGGGATTCTTCTGGAAGCAGATGCAGTAAGTGAGCTTGTACCATGTTCCATAGAGCTCTTTAGTCTGTTACAAAAAATACTTCAGTGTCTGTTTGGGGTAAGCAGTACAAAAGTGGAAGTAGCACAAATTTAAGAGTTCAAATTGAAGACATTGTTAAATGTGATTGCTAAGTTTTGCACCTTAAGGTAGATGCCTTCACCAAGCTAGAGCTTGTGGAGTCTTACTGGGCTCTGGTCTTAGGGCAAACCGTAGTGTGCAAGCTGAAATCATCCTTGCATCAACCCGTTGAAATCGAGCCCGTGTGAACCACTCTTAGACAAACTTATCCAACAGAAGAATTCAGCCTGCCACATCTGTATTTAGCTGATAACACAGTAGTTATGTAATACCTGTTGTTAGATTATATGTCACGCTCATTAATTCAGGGTGCAAGTTAATTGAACTAATATTTCTGACAGTGGTGGAGCTGAATCAGGCCCTTCACGTACAAGCTTGTTATATTTTAAGCATTTTTACCTCAAAGGCTTGTTTACTGCAAGGGCAGAGGGTAAATTTCTGGGTGCTCTTGAATGCTGGTCACTGCAAGAAATGGTACTTGCTGCTTACTGATGCAGATCCTTAACACTTTTATTTCAGGAACTCTCGGGGTTTGGTTTGCTGTTTGTTTGTTGTTTTATTTTCCCTGTTGCTTTCCTGCATTATCCCATAAACAAGTACTAAGAAGAAGAAATAGACATTGAGCGATAAGTTTGAACCCCAGTGTGTGCTAGTATCGAAATCTTGATCAGTCTGATCTGTGATGTATGCCACAGAGTGCATAAGGGATCTTGGCGGTGTGTAATCCGAGGTGTTAGGAAGCAGTGACTGTCTTAGAAACAGAAGTAGCTGTTAGTATGGAAATAGTAAGCGACTGTTTACAAAAGGTTTATTGCTCAGTGTTCAGTTTGTAAAAGCAAATGAGTGGCCTGTTTGTCTCATCATCCTTCTTCCTTCACTGAAATACAAAAGAAAACCAGGGAAAACAGCAAACTTCCTTCATAGGTCAGCATCCATTTTTGCTTTATTGATTTACTCACTTATTCACATAACATTTCTGTATTTGCATTATTGGGGTGCATCATGTATCGCAGAAAATCTGTTCGTGATGTGTTTGCATTTTGAGCAGATCTTTACTTCTGGGGTTTTCCCTAAGTAGCTGGTGCAGTGCTGCAGTTTTAGGATGCACTTGGGTCTTCGACCAAAAGAAAAGCTTGACACTCCCCCCAGTATGGTTTTCCCTATAGCACTGTTTCTGCCCATTCAGTGGTTTTCCTGTTTCTAGAACCACTCGACAATGATAGCAAAATAATGCTGCTGTGAGACTGGTTTAGGATGTAATCTCAAAACCAATATTTGTCCAAGAATTAGAAGTGAAAAAAAAAAAGTTGCTTTTTTCCAAAGCATTTGAAGTACCCTATCTGTGCAGATTTAAATAGCGTAGTGGAGAGTAGTTAATATTTACAGGGTGATATGCTCTATCAAATAGAAAATGCTTCTGTTTTACAGAGAAGTATTGATATTTGTCAATAAAGTGTTTTGATTCATTTTTATACTTGGATAGCTTTCGGTGCTGTAAGAATTAATATATGTGCATGAGAAGACACAGCCCTTAAGGCTTTGCTTGTTCTGTGTTTCCAGCGTGCCTTCAGCTGAAATTGCATCATCTTCTGTGGCAACGTGGGATTCTGTTCTGGAATTAAATCCTTTCTGAATTTCTAGGTCTACACCAGGTGAAATTTACACTAAAATATGCTCTACAGGTGAAGTAGCCAAGTTTTTGGCACGTGTTTATGACTTAGCTTACGATGAGAAGCCAGAGTATCAAGTGCTCAAGAAAATCCTGCTGGATGGACTGGAGTCAAGTGGAACTCGCTACGATGGCCCTCTGGAATTTTCCGCTGCATCAGGCACGCGAAATCACCGCGCTGCGAAAGCGTCAGAAGTAAGTCAGCCAGTTCTGGGATTATTTCTGATGTCTCCTGCTTGATTGTTGCCTCTTCTTTTGTATAAGAGGAAATAGTTTTAAGATCTTAAAATGAGACTGACACAGCAGTTCTTTTTGCCTTAAATACACCGTGTTTGTTAATTCCTGTTTCCCCTGGCTTTGCTAAAAAGTGGGATGTCAACCCTTAAGGAGGAAGAACTGTCATGAGTCCTTTTGACCTGCAGCCTCCCACTTCAAAGCGGTAGGTCTGTGGAGAATGATTTACTTTCAGGATAATGGGGAAGTCAAGGACTTTGTTCACTAACATCTTGAAGACAAGCCTGAATGCCAGGTTTTTCCTTCGATCCAGATTAAAAGCAAAGTTACCTTTATTAGTGCCAGCATTTAATTCATTTTATCGCTTTCAAACTGTTCTTTGTCATTTGCCTTTATACTCCTGCAGCCCCTAATGTGGAGGAGGTATTATTCTGGGATTTAACTGTGTTATTGGTATGCAGTGCTATGTGATGCGCTAACACAGAATTTAAAAGCCAACAGCTATCCTGTTATATTTTCCTTTTGTGCTTTTAAATCTGAAACTATACAGTTAATAAACCCGTGTTTTAATAAGGGGAGATTGAGGTAATTAGCAGTCTTGCTGGACTTGCTGTGAAATGTCAGCCCCATCATACCTCTGCCTGGAAACTCCCCGTATGCAAAAGCCCCATTCCTGCCTCTGATGCGTGTGCAATAAGGCAGGGTCAGGGTACCATTCATTTTTAATATTTCTGGTGAACTTTGGACCATCACAAGTGTACGTGAGCCAAGAATGCAGGATGCAAACTAATGTGACTGATAGGCTGCTAGATGAATGGTGATTCAAGTATCAGTGCACAGATGGTTCTGATTTGCTGAGTTTTGTAGCTGCTGCAACTGAAGACATAAAATATCCTTCTAGTCATAAATTAGCTCTTTGGAAGCAAAACCTTGGCACCAGAGCTTTACAACCTTCAATTAGTAGGGAAAGAAGTATTTGAATGACTGTGGTATTGACATCTGTAGGCCTGCATAGTAATCATTCCTAATAGAAGAGAATATCTGTTTGAGGGGGTTTTGCATGGCTAATTAACCACCAGTGAGAATATGTAATTTTTTCATGATCTCCTGATTGTCACCTTTCTCTCATGATACAATTACATTTTATTGTAGCAAGTGCCTCACAAACCAATTGTCAGCACTATTTACGTATTATGGAAGGCAGAACAAAAGTTCATGTTTAATAAAAAGGCATTGGGTTTTGATCTTGGTAATTACAGATACTTATTTTAGCAATTTTATTGACTTTTTTGGTTTTATCACTTTTAAAAAAAATTTTAACAAAACCAAAAGCTATTTCAGTGACAGTGCTTCTCTTGCTATCATGGTGACCACTCTGTCCTCGCTAATTTGAGAAGGATTTTGGCTTTTTTTTTTTTTAAAGTTTGTACTGTTTTCTGAACTGAACTGAAATCTCAGGCAGCTGTTAACTGATCTCCAGCTGATCCTGCTGGATCTCTGCTTCACAAGAGTCTTTGATTTCTTAAGAGTCAGATACTGAATACTAAATCTATTCTCTTCTTATTGCCTGGCCTAAGACTTGCCAGTGTGCTGGTATAAAAGATGATCCTGACTTTCCAGGTTGGAAAAGCTGCCATAGCACTTGCTATTTGCCAGTTCACAACCCCCCTGAAAAATCTGTCTCTGAGGAGTGTCAGTTATCACCACTCCTGTGCTGGAGGACTTAAGCAGAACTGGGTTTGATGGCCAAGAGTGAGATCAGAGGGGGGAGTATGTCTGCCTGTTAGTAAACCTCTGCTCCTGTCATCACTTTTTCAGAGAAATTTTTAAGGTTGAGTGTGCTGCTGCTTGGAATAGTGAGTAATGTGAGCTCTGCCCCAGTGATCACCTGGCTTTTACTTGAGCGTGTTTCTTCAGCCGGTCCCGCTGCTTGCATGCACTAGTTGCCTGTAACACTCACTGCAAAACACCTGCAGAAAAGAAATGTCTAGGGCAGTTCAGGGGACTTAAGGTGTACTGAAATACAAGCTGAGAGAGCAGATAACTGGACTTTCTCTAAATTTATTGCTATTTTCAGAAAATCCCGATTTTTCTCTGGTTATTGCTGTGGAAGGATATTGGAGGCCTGGTGCACTTTGGTGCTGCAGCCCTCCTGACAGAGTGTTGGATGACAGGCAGGCACTTCCCACTGCATCTCTTCACGGCACTGTCTGTCGTTATCCTAGGTCTGACTCTTTTCATCTCGGCCCTCTGCATTCCCTTTCCACCTCTCCTTTTATTCACCAAACACTTCTCCCATTAAAGAGGCAACCTAAGAATAGTGGGAGCCACTACAAACAATCCACAGTCTCCTCACTTCTTGCTTATGAGCAGAATCTGACTCCAGATGACCTGTCTGATTCCACCTCTACCAGTTTGGTAGACGGGAAAGAGGTAATTTTGGGTCAGTTCCCTTCTGAAGACCAGCAAACACCTGTAAGTACCAATAAGGGGATCCTGTAACACGACCTCCTTGAAGATGGATGTGAAGAGGAATTGCTACAGAACATGAATTTTAAGATGCAGCTCCCTGTGTAGTACGTGAATCTAATGTTGAGGTGACATAAAAGGCGTTAAGAGTGGCTACACCCTGGTTCGTTGTTTTAGTTGAGTGCCAAACAGAGGCGACACACTGATCGTGTTCACTCTAGGTGGTTTACAGCCAATTTTGGCGCTGGATGTTGTCAGCTTGTTCACCTACAGTGGGAGTGCTAGTGCTAGGGCCAGGTGAAGTGGGTAAGGCCAGCTGATTGCTTGCTAGCTCTTGTAGATTTCAGATTTAAAAATGATGACGATACCAACTGGCAATTTTTATTAGTATGGAATATGGTGATTATCAGGCATAAGTATTTTCACAAGTGCTGTGAACCCTGTTTTGAAAGTGATGTGGTCATTCAAGGTATGTGTACATTGTGAAGGTACCAGAGTTAGCTGTGTACAGGACGAGTGGTTCTTGCGTGGTGCAGAGAAACCAGTGTGCAGCTACTGCTCCGCATGGTGTTTTGAGCCTCACCTGGCCAGCTCCATTTCTCAGGGCTATCTCCAGTGTTACATACTGAGGTAGAGAGTTTGGAACTAGCTTGAGTTGTTATTCAGAGCAGGTATAACTTTCTGTTTCTAAACAATAATTGTTTTATATTCTTAGATTGTTTAATCCAAAAAACCTTTACCAAGTGCTTGCTGGCACTTCCTGTGGTATTCAGGTTGTGCAGTTTCTCTCCTGTATGTGTTTAACTCTGGTATAAGAAAGCAGTCCATTATTTCTTTTTTAGCTGCTCTCCTCAGAGCGAGCGGCTGCGGAGGGGACCATATGCAAACATTACAGTTACAGAGCTATTAGTGTGCCAGAAGTACCAAAGGCATGTGGCATACAGCCTGTGTTTTGGCTACGTTTGTCTTCCAAGTTCCAAAAGCCAAACCAGGCACCATTTGATACTGAGAGCTTAGAGCAGTGCTGGGAAAAAGCCTCGTGTTAACTCCTGCAACTATTTGCTGCATATCCCCCATTTACATTTCAGAAGGCTGTAAAGGAATAGAAGCTTTAACTCTCCAATTAGATTACCCAAGTTGGAAAACGTAGTGATGTAATCTTAGGGAGTTTTGCATTTGACTCTCTCCAGCGATATAAAATGCATTTGGATCCACTTCTTAATGAACCAGTGACTTCCTGTCACTGTTCCCAATAAAGGGTTCCAGTGAATGCTTCAAACTTGCTTGTGTAACTGAAGTCTGTTTTAAAGCATGCTTCCCAAGTAGCCCTAACTTTGTACTGCTTGAAGATGACTTGTGTTGATAATCAGAACACTGGCAACAATTCCTTTGATGAGGAAAAAGCTTTCTCTCTTTCTGTGATCTTGGTACTGGAGGTGGAACGTTTTTCTTTTTGAAACACTGACTTTTTTTCAGTATACAGCATTGTTCTCTGTACATCAACAGGTGCATTTACCGAAGCCTTTGCCAAAAGCTGGTCAGCGGAAGCAAGAAAAGATGGGAGGTAAAGAATATGTCTGTCAAAACAAAGCCTGTACTGGGACAACTGGCAAACAACTTCAAGATGAAGGAAAGCCACGTAAATTAAACAGGCCACTTTACCAAACAGAGCCTCAGCAGGTGAGTAATGCGTGGTATCTCCTGGGAGTTTGGCTGCTCCGTTAACCCCACAGACACCTTTTGGGGTGGGCTTGAAAAGAGCCCAGTATTTATATGTTTTCTGGCTCATATTATTCCAAACATAAGCCTCAGAGTTTCCTGTAAGCCGAGGAAGTGTGTGCAAGCGGGGCACTACTCTTACCAGGTCTCAAACCTGACAGGTCCCACGGGTGGAATGGTTCCTGTGGTGATTGTGAATGTGAGTGCATTCCTGTCTGTCCATCAACAGGTTCCCTTAGCAAAGCCTTCACTGAAACCACCACTACAGAAGCAAAACAAGACCAAAGAGGAAGAATCAAACTGCCCCAGCAGGCCTCGCACTCAGGTAACACGCCGGCAAGTCCAGACTGGAGAGAAGCACATTAAATACGACTCTACAGTTCAGGAGCCTGAGTACCCACCAAAGGTGAGGTTTTTGGGGTTACTGCTGTTTCACAGGGTGCTGTGACTGTTCTAAGGGCAGCTTTTCTAAAACAGAGTTTAAACTAACTGTACGCAAACTAGATGTAGTGTGTGTAGCAAACAAGTGTGTGTAGAGTGGCTTGAGCATCCTGTTCCCAAACTAACACTCTGTGTGCAGAGAGAAGTGGTGGGAAACAGCAGTCGTCTCCCCTCAAGGACCCTATTGTTTTCTTGGTAGAAACTGACTGCAGTAGTTTCCTTCTCTATGTAGTGGAAAACTTCACAGCATGCTAATTAAGTTCTTAAATTCTTGCATTTTAATCTGAGGATTTTAGTAGTTAACTAACCTCAAATATGATTGGTAATTGGCTGCATAAAAGGGTTGAATGGATGTATTCAGTCTTACTCTTCAACTGTACACAGAAAAAAAAGATGAAAAAAAAATTAATCAAGGTTTTAGTAAAAATAACGCAGAACAAAGTACATCTTAGTAATCACTCTTTGCCCCTTTAAGTGTATTTTAGCAAAGAGATTCCACCCTGTTTTTCTTTCATATAAAAACCCAACTGGTTAAATGGGAACAGTTTCCAATAAGCACAAAAACGCAACTTTAAAGATAGCTTTATTATTAATCCACCATTCTTTGCTTCAAGCAGTCTGCTGATCACTGCCTGGAGACTCCGGTACAAGCTAGGAGAGCGAAGCAGAAAAAGCCCAGCTGTACCTGAGAGCATCAGGCAGTAAAGTGGTGAGCAGAACAATTTTTGGAGATGTTTTGGCTAATAATAGCAAGGGAGATAGATTCTACGAAGTCTCTGGAGTCTGGGCACAACAGTGACCCGGAGTAACAAATGCTCCTTTGTAGTAGGAAGATATTCCAGTGTTGCTTCCTCCTCAGATGTAGAATTTAAAAAAGTACTAGCACAAAACATAGCAAATCTCCTTCCTGTATATTTTGTATAAAAGCTACTCTAGTCCTAAGATGGTAAGAGCCCTGTTTAGATTTTCAACCTGACATAGGGAAAAAGAGCTGGTGTAACTTTCCCTGCCTCCTTGAGCACTGAGTACACAGTGTGGATTGTAGGTCTGGGGAGTAACCTAGGGAGGTGTGTCCCCAGCCTTGGGGGAAGGAAGGACACTTTATAAAGGACAAGCTGCCATTCCAATAGGATTGATAATGTGGGATCTGTGTAGAACAAGGCTGTGGTACTACTGTATGTTCTGCTTAAGCGGGGAGAGTTAAAAATGGGCATCAGAGAACATAGAAAATATTCAAGTGAGAAACTGGAAAAAGGCAGGGTTGGATTCATTTTGTTTTGCAGACTTCCTCTCAAATAGGTAAAGGAAAGAAAGTTTGTGAGAGTACTGAGGCTATTACAATTCCCAAGGATTTTTTAGTCCCAAAGCAGGAGAAGAACCACTAGTTCATGCAGGACCTGGAGTGGTGAGAAGGTGTCAGGCTTTGTCCATAGAGGAATTCCAAACACCTCGGCTAGGCAACTGCCTGGAGCGGGTACCAGCAGGCACGGCATTCTTTCATGTGCCTACGTTGACCATCGCCAAGCTCGGACAATGACAGAATGATGGGTCTGCTTTGTAAGATGCAGCTGGAAAGCAGGTTCGGTTTAGGTACAAATTGAAACAAGAACCATTTCTGTGCTGAAAGGGGGGCATCAAAAAGGTAAGCTAAGGAATGGCACTGACCTGAAAAAACCCTGATGCCACCCCATTGAACGAGAACAAATCCCACACTGCCAGCATATGATAAAGTAGGAGAACCTTAGCTTCTCTAGGAAATGCAAAAACTTACCTAAATTAAAACAGCAAATCAAACTTCAGGGGAATGGTGGGGTTTCCAGGCTAAAACTTTATTAGCAGGAACTCCACAAAAACTTTTGCAAACAGGTTAAAGATACAGAAGACTTTCAGCTACATAGAGGAAGTCTCTTTAGAAGGCACTTAATCATACCTAACATTACACACTTCATACAGTCTTACTTACACCTGCACTTTCCAGAGCTAAGGATTGTTTCTCTAGAAATTCAGTATTTAGTGTAACGCCGTTTTTTCCCCTACAGAACGACCCTGCAAGAGAATTACCCCCGCTCTGCCCCACAGCGATGTGCTGGGAATCCAAACAGAAACACCATCGGCTCTTAACTGCAGATCACCCACTGTCATCACAAG
Source organism: Zapornia atra (assembly GCA_013400835.1). Taxonomy (NCBI): domain Eukaryota; kingdom Metazoa; phylum Chordata; class Aves; order Gruiformes; family Rallidae; genus Zapornia; species Zapornia atra. Next base: position 38,213 of record VZTU01006031.1, on the reverse strand, counting down.
GGACTGGTGCTGACATCACTCGGCCTTCTCTGTTTGTCCTAGTCAGGCTTGCATTCATCGATGAAACGTATCAGTACAGTGTGGCCATACTTGTACTTCTGCTGCTAATAGTACTGTCCTTGTATTGTCTTTGATGTCACAGCTGTAGTACCTCTGGTGTAAGTGTGGGGCTGTTCCCATCACTCAGTTTTCTTCTCAGAGTTTCTTTGTTGAAGACTTCAGTGTCAGGGGCTTGGAAAAAAGCGTTTTAAAATAATCCTGTCAGTACAGATTGTTTAAGGGCAGGGTCTCTTCAAGCTTCCCAAAGCTGCACCCAACAGTTACATATGCACTGAGCTCTTTGTACAAGACTGTTTTGTTATGAATGTTGGGATTTCTTTCTTTTTAAACCTTTGCTACAGCAACATTAAAAAAAGTTTTCACAAAATACGCTGAGGTGTGATATTTAATTACTCAGAGGTAGGTTGATAAATGTAGCTGCCTTTACGCTGTATCAGAAAACCTTTAGTTAAACACTGATGAACTAAACACAAGGGAATGTAAGCATTTCCTCTCTTGATTCCAACAGGTAAAGGGGAAGAGAATGGTCACAAATTGTATTTTACAACTGACTTTGTTATGGTTTTTGCCTTTATCTAAGCTACCACACAGAGTTTAGCTCAGTCACTCATTTCCTTACCTTATTGCAGTAAGGACATTCACCGAAGATGACGTTAAAACTCTGCCTGCTGGAAGGGAGACCTTGCAGCCACTGCAACACAAGTGATTGGATTAGAATTCACATTAGCTTTAAAACCCATCTATTAGCAGGGGTTTCCCCCAACAGAGTTTATTTGATCCACATCTGCCAGGGTGCTTCTCAAGTCAGAGATGCCGTATAACCGTGAATTGAGGCAGCTTCCCTTCTGCAGGAGGAGCTGTGGTTTGGCAGCCACAAGGGACCTCGGTGACTGGCCCGTGTAGTGCTCCTTAAAGGATTTTGCTTCAGCTGAGATTTAAGCAGGCACCACCTGTTCTTTAGAGCCTGTGAGCAAGTTTGCCCCAGCAGTTACTTACCTCATAGAGACAGGCCTGGTGGTAAGGTTGTCCGCAGCGGGGATCATCACACACATGATCTGGAGTAGTGCCATCCAGGCGATAGGCATAGCAGATTCCACAGTCCTGGGCAAAATCCTGAAAACACAGCAGGATTTAGTTTACAGTACAGCCCCAAGGAAGCATCGGGGACACAGAGGCAGAAACAACCCACATCTATTTGTCTTTGCTTTTGCACTTTTCGTTATGTAAGCTACTCTTTTTGCCTTCACAGACGTGTTTACATTATTATGGGACAAAGAGGGGATTACTGGGCATGCGGGGCTCTGCTAGGCAGTATTTTATCCTCTCCCTGAATTAAGTCCAGTTTGACAAGCATTTTCATACTCTCAGGAGGGGCCTTACTGTTTCTCTCTTTATTAGACACAATGCTGTGTCGTTACATTTGGACATCAGACCCAAGACCTCACCATCAGATGTTAATTTAAAACTTTCACAAGTGAAAGCAGAGCTAGTAATTCAGCATTGTCAAAAATTAATTCCAAGTTTGTTTGAAATGCACTAGTATTTGGATGGCCTCTTGTCCCCTCTAAGCAGCTCTACCTAATTAGAACCTAAGTCATCAACATCCATAACAGAATGTTTGGATTTTCCACCCCTCATTAGCTACTCTGGAACTTCCTCTTTTCCCTTTTAATAGCGAAGCCTGTTATTAATCGCCTTACTGCTATGAAGGCCACAGGAAAGTGTGCACCTCTAATCAAAGGTTAACAAGCTCTGACAATTGTTGCTTGAAGTTCAGAAGTCCTTATGACAATATATTAATCCAATTACCTCTCTAAGTCTCTTATTTTCCCTGGCAGTTATAAAGCGACCATTTAAATTTTACTTTTGGAGAAATAACACAACGGATCATTAACAAAAAGCAACTTACACTTTTCTCTAACACAGCACGAGATGGAAAATCAATTTCTAGGAGGTCTTTCAAGTTCTGTAATAAACCCATCTCCGGATCCCTGCAGGTGTGAGAAGGGGGAGAAAGGGAGGCAATGCTGGGAAACACAAATACCATTTCAGATTCAACCTCATGTTATTAGTGATGCTTACCATGAATGCATGTTGTTGTTCAGCTTTGTCCTCAAAGGGTTAACCACTGCAAGGAAGGTACATACGTCATTACAGCATCACTAGTGTCCCTTTCACTTCCCCCACCCAATCTGACCCCTTCTAATTAACTCAGCACTAATAATTTTAAAAATTATTTACCTATGTCATGACTACTCTTAGTTTGGGAAATTCATTACACTAATATTTATAAAGATTACGATAAATATATATAATAAATATTAATGGCATCTTATTTACCTTGAACAGTTGGTAAAAGGCTGAGGGACACGGAGTAAGGGACTTAAATTCTTTCCAAACAATTTAAAAAAATTTAAAATTAATACAAAGGCAATTTTACTGAAATATAAACATGACTGGGCAATTGTCTGTAGGACACTGGGTTCCCTCTACAGCGTGCTCAGAAAGCACTGGAAAAAAAAGTGTCACACTCTGAGCAAACCAGCATGCTGTGGATTTAGGCTGTTAAAAGCCCAGCATCTGCTGTGCAAACCTCTCCTGCACACATACGCAGCCTCATTCCCAGCTCTGCTTAAGTAAAGTTTACCCCAGGAGCCTGATGCAGCCGATGCTGGTATCTGCTCACCAGGGATGAGATGCAAATGGTGCGTGTCTGCTGCCTTACCGTGGTCTGCTCCGAGAAAGTAACACTCGGGGAGCATGCGTGGGTGCCGAGGATCTACCTCCACGCTCACTGAGACGTTGTTGCCTACAATGAGAAAGCAAATGAGGCACAGGAGCAGATTCTCTTCACTGGGCAAGTGTTTGAGAGGCAGAAGCATTAATGTTTTTAGACAGCAGTTTGGGAGCAGGTCCTTCACGCTGGTTTTCATGATTAAATCATTAGAAAAAGGCAGTGGGTATCCAAATTAATTGTACAAAATATCAGCATATATTAAATACATACATTTCTGTGGGCTGCAATTAAAAATAGCAACTGATTAAAATAAAATGCCGCTCTTGCCTTTCTTACAGACTAGTCTTAGGGCTTATTTGCAACTAGTCAAGTTAGATGACATCATCCATTTGAAATCTTAGTGAAACTTCACAGGTAGTAGGGATGCAAAATTGTTATTAATGCCTCATCTCCATCAGTCAGAGAGAGCAGCACAAAGACAATATTAAGCAGTAAAATCAAAGCCAGCGCTTCCCTGTCCCATCGTCTGCTTTCCCCACCCATGCCCTCCCAGCACATCCCTGGACTAAGCGAGCAACAGCCTGGTTTAGAAACAGCACATGCTTTTCTTTCACAAGATCCCTCATCCTCCTCACAAGCTGTGCTGATCCTGAGGGGCAGGCAGCTCAAAACCCTTCTGTATTCAGGTTAAAAACCTCACAGTGAGTTCTCTTCTAAATAAAAACATTTCGTGTGATTAAGGGGTACATTGGGCTCACCCTCCTTGAAGAAACCAGAATGAATGAAATCAAAGTTTACTCCCAACTGAAGATGGTCTGTGCCTGACAACAAAGGGCTGGACGCCTTGCACTGCCCTCCACTGATCTGACACGAGGCGCGTTCTGAGGCTTTTCTTTCCTTTCACTGCTCTGTGTCACAGCAGAGCCGACCCAAGATAAAGCCACCCTGGCTGCACGTATGCACAAAGCAGCAGCGTTGTCCGACCCATGTCATTTCAACCGGTTGCTGAACTTGTCCTGTCCCTTCCCGTCCCCTCCCTCTACCCACAGTGAAGGAGTGGCCTTCAGCACCCCACCAGCTCCTTTCCTCCTTCACTCTGCAGGCGATCAGGGGACAACTTAGGTCTACTTTGGTCCATTGTATGTTCTCAGACTTCTACAATGTGCTATTGACATTCTGGATTTCAGCTAAAAATCAGAACTCTTCTTTCAAAGATAACATTTTCCCCTGTACCTTTAACCTCTGACAGCGGCAAGTTTCTCCTTGGCAATTACAACACTCCTTAGCCCAAATATATATATATATATATACACACACGCACACTCACATATATATATGTATATATACACACACCTTAAAATGCCAAACATCAGCATATGAATTAAGATGCTTTTTCAGATGGTTAACACTGTAAGCCTCTCACTTCCTCTCTCCTCTAATCTCTTTGTCCTTTCCACCCGTCTCTTTAAACCCCCTTTTCTCTGTGCACCAATATTCCAGCACAGAATCAAATCTTAAGTAATAGTATGGTAAAAAAAAAAAACCAACCTGGAGTTAGTGACAAGATAAGGGCCTCACCTGAGCTGTTTTTTTACAAATACAGATTTCTCTAGAGTCACCATGCAAGTCCTCTGTTCAACAGTTGCACGTTTGTAACTGACACCTGCACAGTATTTCCCTGCAGAAACTTCGCTTCACATGACACCACGAAGTTGTCATTAACTTCCAAAACAGGTTCAGCATTCTGTGGAAGGTTATTTTCCTCAATACACAAAATAAGAGAGCGTGTCTTGCTGGTTTTAAGCACCACCTTTCATTTTCCCAGCCCAAACAAGCACCACCTGATTCGGTAAGCAAAGCGAAACATGAGGCACCATGAGGTTTCACTTCTCCAACCCACTGGTTCCTTCAAACCTTTTCGTACCTACTGCGATTCTTCTCCTCGTGGCACTCCGGGTGGGGTTTTCTGGCTCAAGCACCCACGTCTTCCCATCAATTTCATCCATGGCATCCCAGAATTCTTTCAGCGATTCCAATGCTGCCAGGAACTGATTATAAATGTCTATTAAGGAGTTCTAAGAAAAGAAGAAACGTAATTAAATGTCATGTAGTTTCCACCTACAGCCATACAGAATATTTAGAAAACAAACTGTAGGCAATTTAAGAAACATTTAAGTCTAGAACTGCATCACAGTAGCGTAAACCACTGAACCTGAGACTTCTTAATTGAATCCACACAGGAAAAGAATAGCTGCATCCCAAGTACAGGTACGCACCCTAATCCTGGCTGTCCTAACAGGCTGCGATGTACAGACATCGTACCCGATTTCGTTTGGATTTCTTCTGAAAGCTGCTAGCAGATCTTAATTTGCCTTGTAAGAGGACAAGGGGGATGGTATCAGCTGTAAATACCCACGTAACTAAAGCAACTTCTTTATTTTCTGAAGACTCTAAGAAGCCCAGCCTAACTAAGTCATAGTTATCTCAAAATTAAGCGGTGTAAAAACAGGTACTTAACATTAGGTTTCAAACCATGTAAACACGGTAAGTAGAAGGAGAAACCATCTAATAATCAGAGGATTACACCCAAGGGAATTCAATATTTGAGAGCGGATTAGATGGAATCAGAAAAATCTTTCATTATACGGGACAATGTAGAGAACAGCAATGTGGAAGGAGTCTGTTTAAAATCATCAGGGAGCACAGGAGGAGTCACTATTTCTACAGGGAAAGGCTTCTTCAGGTAGAGAAAGTAGAGAAACACCCTTCCAAACGCAGACGCTGGGGGTGCAAAAATGAGTCACTCAGCACACAAGCTAACAATTAAATGCCTGAGTAAAATGCACGAAGGATAGAAGAGAACTGCCCTGCCTCCCTCAGTTAGGATAAAGAGATAGTAAAGACAGGGTATTTTTAGAAAAAAAAAAAAGAAAAAGATAACAAAAAGATTTCAGATTTTTCAGATCTCTTGGCCCAAGTTCCTGGGGTCAACAAGAAAAAGCAAAACAAACGCTCAGTTCTTACAGAGGTATTTTTCTATAAACAACACACATGGAATCGTCTCCTCCATCTTTAGCAATTAAGTTCCTCCTCCTTTTTCCCCTGGACAAAAAGCAGCAAATTAAAATAAGGTTCTCAGAGGAAGAAATAAGCAATTTCTATACAATAAGTTTTTCTATTTCAGGCGTACACAGTTTAGAAAGAAAGGGTGAAGCTTAGAAATAAAATGCTACGTTTTCCCCGCTGTTATTAAATTATATTAAAGTAGGAAAGCACTTAAGCAGGAAAGTGTGAATACTGCCAATCTCCAAATGTAACGCTTATTATCTTTAAAAGCATTTTGTTACTTTTATAATACCTGAAGTGATATAATAGTGTCAGTCACTTAACCACATCTTAGAGTATAATATCTTCATCTTAAGTACTATTATTTCCAGTATTTTAATAATTTTCACACCGTCCTGAAATGTGATCTTTTGTGCTCTGATGACACTTAAATTAATAGCATAATTTTCTGGTACTTGCAACAGTTGCTTTCCATTTTGATTTTTTACATTTTTCTATATCACATACAGATAAATCCTCTAATAATCATTTTTATCTTTATCTTCCGGGAATTCAAAGGGTTTCACTAGAAAAAAAAGAAACATCAAGGGATTATAACCCACAGATAAGTTTTAAAATCCAATTAATTTTAATACTAATTGTAATTTTTCAATGATGTTCCTTAAAAAGGTAGTTAAATCTTTTTCTTTCTTTTTTTTTTAAGGCTCTGTTCATTTGATCTTATTTGCATGCTCCATTGATGTTGCCAGCTGTCTCCTGCTATATACATAAATGCATCTCTAGCTATTTAAATACATCACATGCTTGTCATGCAAACCCTGAAAACATTCCTTTTTATTCGATTAAGTGACTGAGTTTTGGTCCCTGCCCAGCACTTGCAGGTGAGACTGTTTATCACACACCTTTTTTGTATGTTTACGCTACACCAAAAGGACCCTTAATAACACCAAACAACCCAAACTCTTTGTTCCTTGGTAACCTCTGTGCAAATGCATTGCCATTTGCACCGAGTATGTCAAATATTCTCTGGAAAAGAAGACATTAATAATTCAGGAGATCATCACTGACTGCCCACCCAACTCCAAAAGCCACTGGCAAAACCCAACTGGTTACTCCATCCTCTGTTTCCACTCTTGTCAGGCAAAACATCCATTCTAAGAATACTGAATGCTGAGGCAGCTTTGTGTTTCATGACAACCAAAAACCAGATGAAGATATTTTTAATGTAGAACCCAAACCTGCTGGGGGTGCCAACATCAGTTACCCATACAGGTGGGAATGAGTAGGTAGCGGAGGTGAGGAAATACCAGCACAAAACCTTAATGCAGTACCACTACTACCTTTTCCTTCCTCACCTAAGGGATCTCCGACATCTGTTGCAGTGGCTGGGAAGCAATCCCTCCGCAGCTGCGCTCTCAATCCTGACCACTGTCTAATGCAACAGCATCAGAGATGAGAACTATCAACTACTAGTATCTGCACCATGGGAGCTGCACAAGGTACTGAGCTAGGGCTGGTTGAAGGACCCACCAAAGGTGAATCCATACAAACTCTCCATTCCAGCACCGAGGTCCTGAGAAAGCCTCACAGTCCCAGAACACTTACAGCTTATAAGTGGGGCAGAGATATGCTGCACGATTTAAGGATCCCATTCCCTTCAGCTCTCTACAACAACCACCACAGCAAACTGAGGAGATGGTTTTCATCATTGGGTTTATAATCACAGTGCACTCACAGGTTAGATGGCCTCATTCTGAGTTTTCACATGGAAAAATAAGAGACTGGGAAAACAGTTTGAAATCCTCAGCTCAAGAACCCTTCATCTGGCTTTGAGAGGACTGGGTTTATTAGACCATCACCTCCCATGCCAGCAGTCATGGCTTTAAACCCACACTGCATCTCCAGGTTTTCCAAAGTTCAAGCTATGAGTGCAGAACACAAGGAACACGATTAGTGATGGCTTGTGAAAGGCACTGTCAGTGACCCTCAGCACAGGCTGTTTGCTCTCACAGCAGCTGTTACAGAAAACTTTGTCCCGAATGTTACCTCAGCCTATACATACCCCCCTTTCATTTCAGTAGCACACACCTCAGTCAGTGACCACCAGATGCTCTGGACCTACGTGTTTCTGAGGGGAACATGCCTTCTCCCATGGAAAGGTCTCCTGTAGTTTTCCAACACCGTTGTTCCCATTCCTATCCTCTGCTCACTCATCTCCATCTCCTCACAGGCAGCGCATCGCACCAATTCTTTCAGTATTTCTTATTTTAACTTTATTCCAATTCAAACACTTGTCCCTAGTTCACCCCTATGGCCTGTACAAAGATTCTTTCAATTAAAGGAATAAGGAGGAATGGGAAAGAACAGTCACTCTACCTTTGGTTCTTATTTCTAGAGCCACAGACACTGGGAAGGGAACAGAGAAAGTCTCGAGCCTGTGCCTGCCGTAAAACCCACGAACCCTTTCAGTCACTCTTAGGAAGTGCTATATGCCTGTATTGCTACTCTGCCAAATTTCAAACCCCTGCTCCAAATCCTTGATGAACTAAATTGTAATCAAACAGGGGTAAGAACGTTCTAATTAAATACAACACAACTTATTAAAATTTATTTTTTCAAAGAAAGAGAAAAATGTCATCTTTATGCTGAGATTTTTCTGCTAAAATTCTTCCCAACACAAAATCTGCTCATCCAAACTCAAAGGAAAAGTAGCCCCAACCATGGTGCAGTTGCCTGCTTGCTCTTTAGGAATTCGTAGATGGAATAGAATTTAATTAAGTGAACAATTGCTGGATGGAAAAGGGACCACCTGAATCACCTAAGTAATTTATGATTCTGTTTATTTATGACTGTTTATTTCTCACAAATGATAGTTTACCAATGCCCCTCTCCTTAGCACAAATCAGACACCCAAAGCTCCAAAACCTTTATCAAGCATCTTATCAACCATCCCCATTCTTTGCATTTATGGACACATATAGAGTTGGTGTCTGTGAAGCTCCTTTGCTATGAAAAAAGCACAATTACAATACATTTCACTGTGTTCTCATCCGAATAACCAGAGAATCATCTCACTCATACCACCCCGTATTACTGTTTCATTGCTGGCTGGCTGCATGACCTCATTAGTCATTAATTCCCACTCTCATGACCTTCATGTAGCCAGCCAGGTGGGCAGTGGTCAGTAGAGAAACAATACCCTGATGGGAGGGCAGCGGAATACGGATGCGCTGAACCCACAGTAGGGTCTCACGCGTATGCTGAAGTGTGGAGACAGCACATTTATCTGGTTATTTAGAAAAAGAATATAACTGAAATAAGTGGATGTTCTTGCACTTGTCATTGAGAAGCACTCTGCATTTATTTGGCACTTACAACAGTAGCAGCAGCAGCAGCATTGCCCTTGGTGCTGATTTCTTACTACTCTAAAATGTCTCCTCTGAGCCAGAATACACTGGCTGTTGCTGATCATGCTGTGAGACACCTGCACTGGCTACTAGGCTTGTCATGACGCACAAAACCCTACCATCTTCAGCTTGACATTGTGCAAGTTATAATTATTCATCCAAATGAATATGTCAGAGCAGCAGCAGCAGACCTCTCATCAGAGCAAAAGAAAAATACATCAAAACATTATCAACCCAGCAGGAAGACAGGGACCATAAGGAAAATTACCCATTTTTAATATGGATGCCATAAAGCCATGTCTATTATTATACAGAGGGGGGAGGAAAAAAAAAAGGAAGGGAAAAAAACAACCACCCAACAACCCCTCAAGTTTAAAGTCCATAAGCCTGAAAAGAACCTGAAATGGGCAACGGCACACACAGGGGGGTGGGAAAAAAACCCCACCCCAATTACCTGATATCTATTTTTATTTTCCCTCATAGGAGTTTATATTCTAATAGCACAACTGCATAATTTTAGCTAAGCCTTAGCAGCTCCTACATTTAAGATGGAAAACAAATATTAAAATTTAAGACCTATCAGTATGAAATTTTCATGTTATTTTATGAGAAAAATAGGAATAGCACATTCTTTTTCCCTTTTAGGAACCACAATTTTCAACTACTCGAGGACCTGCTAAATTCTGCTGCCAGTAGTGTTTCAGCATTATCTAACCTTAACCCTTACCTTACCACGGCACGAAGACTGCTCACCACAATCATCCCCACACATTTTGAAAATAAACACAATTTACACAATTACTATGAACATTTTTTGCTCCCCATCCCTGAAGTGTTAGGTTCATGTCACCCACACAGATAAGGTTAATTTTCAAAAAAAGCCTCTACAACAAAAACCTTTCCATCAGCACCACGAGTGGGTTGCTGGGATTCAGGTCAGTATTCTAACAGGCTACCTACAGCTAGAGTGAGTATCTCAGGATTGCAAACGTGTTGTCAAACAGTCTGCAGGTAATTCTAACTGCAAAAAGGTTTTAAGATCTCAAGTTGAGTTTGTCACATTTTTGAACATTAAATTTTTACTTATAGTATCAATGTTAAAATATTCCCTCCCATCTTTAACTCATCGACGGTGCCTGCTTCCTACCATGTTTTTCAAGAACATTTTATTAAAACCTAAGTCCAGCTGGTAGCTTTAAAATTACTCACACTAAACAGAGAGGCAATGACCAGCAGGGATATTTGAAATGGTGTCCATTTGAGGTAATGTATATTGCAAGGCCATAAAATTTTAGCAATTTTATTTTAGTAATCCTATTAAAAGTACGTATCAAGTTTGAGGCTACAAACACAACTTGAAATCCTGCAAGTAGTATATGTATAATAGTATATGTAATCCAGCATAATTTAATTGTTAATAAATAATTAAAAGTAATTTCAATTGTTCCAAATCAAATCAGAGAATCAAAACCTGAGATTACAGGTGAAGCTAAATATATTTTTTCATTTGCAAGGATCTGTTCTTGCAGTTGTTTCCTCAAACTCTGAGGAAACTCTGAGGTGACACACAAAACCTTGAGCTTGGCAGTCAAAATTACATGCCCACCTTAAAATCATTCCTATGCAACCTTTCAGCCACGTCCCTATGTAAATTCAGTACCACAGAGACAGGCTTTATCGATGGGCAGGAATCCTCGCGAGAGTTAGGATTATGAAACCCCATCATTTATGTTAAATCTATTTTCCTGAATTAAATGAAATTAAACATCAACTATTTTCTAGAGATAATTCAAATTAACTTACATCTAAGTGGTCACATTTAAATCCATTTAATCAAGTACACATGGTCTATTAAGGAAAAAAGATACATGAAATAATGCAAGAGACTAGAAAAAGACAATGGCTCTTGGTTCTTTATATTAACTAAGTCAGTTAATAAAATTCAGATTTCACATTTTAAATACTTTCCTGTTCTTTTGATTGCAACTGAAAAAGTTTTATTAGGTTATAAAAAACTAGAAAGGATAACAAACTGGGGGACTGCTTTCTTAAAAATATCTCTCAACTTTAGAGGGTGCTTCTGTTTTATCTTTTCCTGAGCATCTATTTCCCCCCAAAAATAGAGCAGTTTACCTGTGGCATCCAAGAAATAGCGAACTGAACAGGAAAATCCACAACGCAATCCGGTGGTTCTGCTGGATACTGAGGGAGGGAAAGAAAACACAGATTTAAAGTCAGACTGGTACTCAGCTGCCAAATTTGATAACAGAATACGATCACTTCAAGCATCTTGAGAATTTGGCTGTTAAACAGTATGCACTGCATTTTCAGAAGTAGTTATGAATGTTAATGATCATTTAAAGAAGAAATCGACATGTAAACTTTTTTTATATGTCAGTTTTCAGGAAGAGGTGGGAGAATTGGAGTTTCTTCTGCTTGGTATTCACAGGATACATTAAAAAAAGAATTTAAGACAAAAAACAGCAAATATGTTTTAAAAAACTTCTCAATTACCTGAATAGAAAATATAAACAAAAAATAAAAATAAATATCTCAACCATTTCACGAGTCCAGAACTAATTTTCAGTTAAATGAGAGTATTTGATCTGACTGGCAACATTTTTTTGTTTTCAAACTGAAAGTAATCAAAATAGGTAACAACTTAGAAAGAGATGAACGAGCAAACCCCCAAAATTAAACCAGCTCCCTGCTCCCAGCCCCAAATTAAGAGATATCAGTCACCAAGGAAAAGAAATAAAATGCTGTATGAAGAAAAAGGAAGCTATTTGTTTGATAACTCCAAAACTAACCACTGATTACTTACTATACTAGTGAATCTCTTACTGTTTAGCATCTGATACAAAATCTAGGGAAAAAAAAACCTGCTTTTTTTTTGAAAAGTAAAATAGCAAAGAGAGATGTAATTACAAATAAACCATGACCTTTCTCAGAGCACCTATCCAAAATTTTATTCACAAGAGAAGTTGCCTCCTTTTAGTCCCAGGCAACCTTTCAAATTCTACCAGCGAAGTATGCAGCAGTTTTATAGGAATTGTGTTAGTATTGCATTGACTGCCAAACCAACACAATATTAGAGGGAAACAGATATTAGAGACATACCAAAAAAATACCAGCTTCCTCACATATTTAAGAGACTTAAGCCAAAGATGTGCTGCTTCCCACAACCATTCCCCATCCAAAGTCAATCGCTAGACATAGACATTTTCCTTACTAACCAGGTGTCTGGCAATTGATTTATCAGCATTTAAAAAATGTCTTTATTCTATGTAAAAACATAATTCTACAGTAATTAACTTCAAATTGTTTTCAATAGCAAAGAAAAAAAAAAAAGACATAGCTTCCCTAAAGCATCCATTTTTTCACTGCTATGATTTTAATAAAAATCGAGCGGATTTACAGATTGCACAGAAATTTGTTTAAACTTGCTTTTTCATGCATCTTTGGAGTTGGTAGTTTCTCTTAGGGATCCCCTTTCTGAAGACAACCCCTGTATCTTGTGGTTTACCTGTCCAAATCTGTGTCAGACAAGTTAAGTAACAGGGAAGAGAAACAACGAATTCGGACAGGAGGGAGTTACAACTTAGAAACATGTATCCACAAAAGCTGTTACAGCTTCTTGTATTGTAGTGTTACTGGTCTTGTATTGTTGATACTGTTTTTCATGGAATACTTCAATGTTTGCATAGAAATAAGCTTGTTTTCAATGTATAAAAGCATGCCTAGAACAAACCAAGTCGAAACAATTTTCCATAGGATGGGTTTTAGGATGACTCCGTTTAAATCCCAGCAGCACCAGCCAATTCTGTGTTTGCTTTCTTGGTAAGGAAATTCATTTTATGCAGTCTTGTAGGGTGCATTTGAACAAGTGTTTGCAGTCAGATTCTGCTAACTTTATATTACTTAAAAAAC
>VZTU01006031.1:943-14672 GCA_013400835.1 Zapornia atra | reverse complement strand
CAGGTTAGAGAGAAAAACCAAACCAAACCATGCATTCCATATTTGTGTTGTGCTACTTGTTCTTTAAAGGTGTACTTCAGTTAAAATTAGGCTTACAGGACATATAAATAAACCAAAGTAAGGAATTTATTAAAGTTATTTAAATAAAACTTATTTTAAATTATTAAAGAAATTAGTAAATAGAATTAGTAATAAAACTGGTGCAATAATCATTTCTGCCCAGTTCTCCCACAGTCTTCTGTTTTTCCTATCTGCACTGAGGATCACTGTATGTTACTCTTTTGAATTAATTACTACTTTCATTGCATTCTCATTTTCAGAGTGCTTGTGCATCCAGAAAATAGCTTGGAATAACTATTGTGAAATATTCCAAAATAGCCCCATGGAGACATTCAGCCCTATTGCAAATGCCTTTGCCCTGTTCAGTGTAATCCAGTTTGAAAGGGATTGAACCAATCCTGAGGAACAGCACTGCAGACACAGTGGTGTAATACCAGGAGGGTATATTTCTTGTTGTTTGAAGAATACTTCCTGTGGTTTGTTTCTAATTTGAGTAGTTGTACACAAGTATTCTGAGCCAATAATGCTCATAGAATGTTTTGCTAACAGACAAGAAACTTGTCAGTTTCATGTTGTTGACTAAAGACTTTGCTACTCCTCAATCCCAGATTAGAAAAACTTTTTAAAAAGTAATAAACAGTAGTCTCTGAACTATAAAAGAAAGCCTTCTTCATTTATTGGACAAATTGCCACAAAGGTGAAAGCACCGTCAGCAATCCACCGACTGTATAATCCTTTATATGATCATAAGCCTTCTTTAGCATCTGGACAATACCAGGAATTCCAAGAAAATCATTGTAAAGAAGACTACTCTATACTAAAATCTCTTGCTGGGACTTTAATTTTTCTGTAACATTCCAGTCACTCAAAATCCTCAAGGATATTTACACAAATATTACATGAATGACATACAAAGTCACTTCATAAAATAAACCACAGAAATCCATCTATCGAACAGGCAACAGTAAAAAATGTCAAGTGAAAACCAAAGCTTTAAGAACACCCCTTCTCCCATATATGTATTCTGCCACTTACCAAAATAGTTTTCAGCTCCACCATAAAACTGACAAGATCTGGACAGCTGTGCAACCTCTGGAAGGAACACAATACCAGCTAGTTTACTGCAATTCCACTTTTAGTGGTAAACAATTTCAGTCTGTTTATTTTTCTACTGTTGTCAAACCAACTAACATAAAACTCCAACCATAACACACATGTTTAAACCCTTCAATTACAGAACAGGCCTTCCAGAGTTGAAGAAACTTCACAGAAAATTAACCACCACCTTTGTCACATTGTGTCATATATATACATACATATATAATCTGTGAAGACAGTGATGAAGACTTTATTCTTCACCAATGAGAATAGAAGCTTTAGAATCAATTAGAAATTTTGTTAATTTGGTTACATTTAGAACAGGTGGGTGAGCATAACTTTTTCAGAACTATTATGATCATATCATTAGAGAAATTGTTTTAAGAAGTTACACACCTGCTTTAAAATACGCCGATATCCATGCAGTATCTTCTTTAGCTGCCAGCTACACTCTATCCTAGACAAACAGTGTTTTGTATAAATTTTAATTCACAGTACATGATTTTTAGAAAAGATCAGAAAGTCTGCTATACAACAAGGTGCAATTTTTTTCTTCAAAAAAACAAAGGAAGAAAACAATGCTTTAAAATTTCTTTGAGTTTCACATTCAGAGTTCTTTAAAACTTCTAAATGTCACTATCCCAAAGCCCATTAAAAATTAAGTATTTATCTACCAAAGCCTGTTCTTTGCAGAAAACAACATAATTCTTGCAAGCTAATATGACTCCATAAAATATACCAATATTTAAAAATGATATTCTGAAAATGTCAAAGTTGCCTATAATGTGGTTTTAAGTATCTGACCTGGAATATAATAAAGCTATTGAGTACCACATCTGTTCACAGCTCAAAGCAGGCTGTCCTAAGCAGAGGTATGGAATACAAAGCTCAAGGCTAATCTGGGTACATGTGCATGCACACAACACACACACACACACACACAAAGAACAGAGCTTTTTAAGAAAGTCTGGGTCACTCAATATGTATTAACAGGGAAGAGGAAGTTTTAAAAAAGCTATGCTAACCAAGATAATTGCCTAAATTCACAACTTTGCACTGAATTTTCTGTTTCCCAAATGGTGGCATATAAATAATCTGATTTAAATTAATGGGGTTTTTTTTTCCATTTTGTATTTATATATAAATACAACTAATTAATTACAACAAGTTTCAAAGTTAATTAACAACATAATATTTTGATATAGGCAATGTTTATTGTCAGCATTTAACACTAATGCTGTACAATTTTTGTTGCTAGGTTAAGTTGAAACCAGTAAGAACAAATCACAAACACTGATACTGGAAAAACCAATTAATTCATGCACATAGCCATCATTGCTTTTACCAAAATAAACTTTTGTTATACACAATTATAAAATGGCTTTCAGAAAACTCTCTTACCTTGCATTCTGCAGTTGAAAATCCACTGGTAACAGTATCCTGATATGGAAGTCTCTACCCTTGAAAATAAACAGTTAACAGGAAGGTCAGCAAGGAAGGATAGTTAAGACACTTGTGGGAAGTATTCTCCAATAAAATCAGCTACTAAGAAAGTTTGTCTCATCTGACTTTCTGGAATATTATTCAGGATTTTGTTATTTAGAGAAAAAAAAAGCTGCATGACCGACTGTGCTGGTTTTGGCTGGGTTAGAGCAGACCCAACCTGAGCTGGTTTTGGCACCCAGTAATTCCATACAACACACCACCACTCCTGTCCTGAACGCTGCTGTACCAGATGCAGCCTGACGTATGGGCTGAATGACCTCAGTGGATATTGTGTGGCCATTTTCAAGGGTGGTCCACAGACTCATGGAATGGTATCTGCATGTCATATCAAAGGATGAGAAAGCAGTGGGGAGGTTCATGAGGATCTGTTGGGATATTGTAGGACCTGAGCATGATGTAAATGGTATGGAGTAAAGGGTGGAGAATGTGCTGGCTTTGGCTGGGACAGAGTTAATTTCTTCCTAGTAGCTTGGATGAGGCTCTGGTTTGTATCTGTGTGGGAAACAGTGTTGATAATATATATTTTTGATATTGCTGAGGAGTGGTTACACAGAGTCAAGTCTTTCTCTGCTTCTCACCCCACCCAGTGACCGCAGCCGACCAAAGGGATATCCCATACTATATGATGTCATGCTTAGCATATAAGAGGCTGGGGGCAGAGGAAAGAAAGGGCAGATATTCATAGTGATGGCATTTGTCTTCCCAAGTAATCATTTAGTTTCCTGGAGGAGGATGAACACTTGCCTGCCCATGGGGAGCAGTGAACAAATTTCTTCTTTAACTTTGCTTGCATGCATGGCTTTTGCTTTACTTATGAAGCTGTCTTTACCTCAAGTCACAAATTCTCTCATTTTCATTCTTCCAATTCTCTCCCCCATCCTGCCAGGGGGAATGAGAGAGCAACTGTGTGGTGCTTCTCTGCTGGCTGGGGCAAAACCACAACAGTGACAGGTGGAAATAATGCTGATTTTAATTCTGAAGTTGAAATACTCTTGACCTCCAACTCACAGTAGCCAGTAACATCACATTTTATAAAGCAAAATAACACCTTCCAGAAGAAGAATAAACATTATCCAAATTTGGACAAACTCAGGAAATATGATTTAATCCGAGTCATGCTGAAGTACATGAAAGTCTGTCTTCAGCTCAAGTAAAGTCAAAACAGACTCATATCAAAAAAGTACTACACTAAAAGGAACTTGGGCACTGATCCACAACACATTTCAGGAAGGTTTTAGAAACTGTAAACGAAAACAGGCCCAAGTACACAAACATATTTTTTTCCTTTTAGTGGAATCCACATGGAGCAGTTCCTAAATGCCACCTACTTGTACTTTCAGCAATTGTCCCTATTTGTGATACTTCTCCTCCTTCTTATGGGATGATTAAAATAAAACCGAAATAAAGAAGTAGGTTGCAAGCAGGTTTAACTCCTCCCCAAAGGCAAGAAAGTAGTTCACTCATCTCAAAGCTTTCATTTCAGACTGTTCCAACTCAGCATACCTTGAATTACACTACCAAATTCTCAGATTTTTTCAGCAGGAAGTTAAGAACAAAACCAGATTTCCTCCTGCGATGAGACGACCGATACAGAGGATGCTCTATCTCAATATCACAAAAGCTTTTAACACTGTTTCCCATAGCGGCCTCAGATAAACTGAAGAATGGACTAGATAAGCTGACAGTGAGGTAGACTGAAAACCTGCAGAACTTCTGGGCTCAAAGGGTTGTGATCAGCAGGACGAAGCCCAGCAGGAGGCCCCTGACTAACGGTGCACACCAGGCCTGGGGTCCATGCTACTTGCCCTCCACTAGTGACCTGGATGATGGGACAGGATGACGCACCCTCACTCAGCGATTTGGCAGAGGATACAAGACTGGGAGGATTTGTTGATAGACCACATGATTGTGCTGCCATTCAGACAGACCTCAACAGGTTGAGGAAATGGGCTGACAGGAACCTTCTGAAGTTAAGACAGGAAAGTGCAAAGTCCTGTTATTGGGAGAGGATTTACCCCATGCACCAGCACATGCTGGTGGCTGACCACCTGGAAAGCAACGGTGCGGAAAAACACCTTTCAGACAAGGGAGACTGGGAGAGCTAGGTCTGGTTAGCCTGGTAAAAAGTATATACAAATACCTGATGGAGGAGTCTAACGAGACTCCAAGTGACAAAAACTGACAGGATGAGATGCAACTGGTACAAGTTGAAATACAGGAAGTGTCACCTAAATGCAATGGAAAAAAACCCTTGAAGAGCAAGGGCTTGTCAAACACTGGAGGCAGGCCTATAATGTGGTTGCACAGCTTCCATGCTTGGAGATATTCAATCCCCAGAAGGATATGGATGGCCCTGAGAAACCTCCTCCAGCTGACCCTGCTAGACAACCTCCAGAGCTCCCTTCTAACCTCAGTATTTCTGTGATTCTCACAAGGAAAAGCAAGATACCTGTTTTGAAGCTGAGTATAGCCTGCTGGCACACCACTTGCTTCCAAACTCCTCCAAAACTCACGTTTACCACGTGCTTAAATTAAGCATATAACCTCTGACTTTGCTACGTTATGGCCTTAGCCCTCATCAAAAAACCAATCTGAGGACAGATGCTCACACTCCCATCTTAATTTTCACATTAACTCCAGGATGCATTCTAACAGATACAGCCTTTCAAAACCTCCAGCTGTTGGAATAATGGGTATACAAACACATGCTTGCAAGCATCATGTAAAAGTGGAATACTTCCTGAATTTTGACTGCAAAGCTACACTTTTGAAAGCCTAAGCGGGACACAGCCCGCATCTTTCGACTTTTACTCATTTTTTTACAGGAAGAAAACCCCATCTCAGTGTAAATACACCCGGCTCAGAGACGTTTCTGTGGTTTGTGTGCAACAAACGTGGTATTTTAAAGCGCAGTGGCTGCAGCGTCACCGCGTAGTGCAAAGTTAGCTTAAGAGCATCCACTCTCTCAGCCTGCCCTAGCTCATCACTCTCAGCCTGCCCTAGCTCTTCTCCGGACTAACTCTCACGTGTCCGTCCCGTTGTCCCTGCACAGAAATTCACCAGCTCCTCAGAGAAACGACGCAGCTGCTTCGGCTGAAACCTCACAGCCGCAACTAAGCGAAGGGCAATCACCCACAAGCGGTCATTCGCTTCAACCCTCACCCTAGGCAGAGAGCGGGCACACTGCATCTGCCCTCTGCTACCTGAAAACACCCCCAAATTTGCCAGCACAACAAATCCAGCCCACAAGACCGTTCAGACCGCGCTGCCGAAACAAGAGCAATCCTAGGGGCGCCAGCGGTGCAAACCCGCGGGGCGGTGACGAGACCGTCTGCCCGCAGCGGCCACGGCGAGGAAGCGGGTGGAAGGGCCCGCTTTTTCGGCCTCCCCCCCACCCCCGGGTTTTACGGCTTCACAAACCCGGCGGCTCCGCCCTCGGGAGGGAAGTTGCCCAGCCCGGCAAGGGGTAAGGAGGGGAGGTGCTCTCTCCTCGCATGGTCACCGAGCTGCCTGCGGTCGCAGGAGGCCTTTGGCAAGACCGACACAGAGTAACGGCCTAGCGGCCAAGCGGTGCACGACTCCCGGTACCTGCGCAGTGACGAAGCCCTCGTAAGTTGTCCCCTCCCGGTTCTGAGGCAGCAGCAACGGGCACTGGCGGAGCAAAGTCCCCGAGCCCTCCATACCGCCCCTCCGGCTCGGCGCAGCCGTTCGAATCCGACGCGCCGCCGGACGAGGGGCCGCCCCTGCCGGCAGACGGCGCACGCGCCTGAGGGGAGAGGGTGGAGCTCGCCAAGCCGACCGTTGGAGCGGCCGCGTGGCGACCGACCGTTAACCTGAGGCGAGCAGCGTGTTACCTGAAGCGGAGAGTCCTGTGTCGGTTCCCACGCCGAAAAGCACGGCTTCCCGGGAGCCGAACGGTACCCGGCCGCCGGCCAGCACCGCGGCTTCCTCGAGCTCTAGCACGTCCCGAAGGATCGAGGACACCGGAGCTAGCGAGAACCGTCGAGCGAGGCTTTTAATACGGAGCCCGCTGCACCAAACAGTGCCACCCAAGGCAAGGGGTCACTTCTGGCTCGATTTTTATATTGTTTTTTTAAGAATTGTAGTGTGTTCCCCACCACCGTATATTTGGGGTGATAAAAACTTTACTGCCCTCTCACACAAGTGTTAAGATAAAAAAAAAAAACCTTCCTCGCTTTTCTGGGTGGGCAACCACTAGGACGTGGCAGTCGTTGTGTTCAGGAAAGCCCGAGGAAGGAGACTTAAAACTCTGGGGTCTGTTATGTAAGCTTCTAGAAGCCTTAAGGCTTCACAGCATGCAAAGCACAAGAGGGAGTTTCAGCCTAAATAGACATGAAAGAGAAACGTGGGAAAAAGTTTTACAAAGGGGTAGGTGGCTTACCAAAGTCACCTGACATGTCTTACAGAAGTAGTGACTGAATCTTCAGAATCCATGGAGGCTACTCCCCTTGGGAAACAAATGCAATATGATTAGCATACAACATATTAATGAAGTTTGTAGAAGGGCATATGTTTATAAGTCAGCTCATAAGGCTTTCACTGCTGCATAGAGTATGAAGAGCAGCTAAATTCTGTGAACTTCTCCAAATATTCATCTCTTGTAGAAAGCAATTTCTCCCAATGGTTGTTGAGTTGTTTGTGTCTTAAACCCATGCACCTCACTGTGCAAATGAGTACAGAAGGCTCAGCAAAACATAGAAGTGGCAGTGTTTGCAGGAGCTCAGGTGTGCCAGGCCAGGAAAGTAGCTGCAAGTGTTGCAGCAGTAAATAAGCCACTTTGATTGCTGGCACCAGCTCAGAACCTGAGGGATAAGAGGTGAAAGACTTCCAAGACTGGCCCTTTAAATTCATCACAGTACAATTTTCAAGAATGTGCCAATGAAAATTAAAACACAAGGTAGTTAAACATGGGATGTTTTGGTGTGGCTGGTTAGGGTTTTTTTAATACAGCTTGCAAATGTCACTGATCATTTCCAGACTTACAGCAAGTTATAGCACATGTGAGAAAGACATGTTCTAGCAGTTCAGTTCATGGGAAAAGTGTTGCTCTATTCACCCCTTTTTGATTCAGAGGACTCTGGACTGATTCAAGAAACATTGCTTGAATATATATTCACAAACAGGGTTAAACATCATTTTATTGACCTTCCATGCCCATGGTTTGCTCCCCTATAGCTGTTCATGAGCATTTCAATACCCAGCATGGCTCACCTTAAGCAGTTAATCCAATGCTTTATAGGAAATTGCATCCTTCATATTATCTGTTAATTTCATTTTAATAAAAAAATTTCTTCTCATGAGCTGCTTTCTCTCAATATGCATTACACCAGAAATTACTTTATTTAAATTGTGAAGTACCTCTCTCCTTTACCAGGTACAGATATTATTTCTTAACTGCACCAAATGCAAAACTGAAAACAGTTCTTTTTCTTCTTTTCTTGGCCATGTTTATCTTGGTCTCTGACATTAAAAGAAATGTCAAGTCACTTTAGCCAAGTGCAGTTATGGAGTAATGTATCTAAATAAAGATTGTAATATCAAAACCATGAAATATTTTAGCACGGGGGACCAGAGAACATTAATCATTATCTTATGCTGTCTATACTGCATACTTTTCAACTTCATATAAAAATGCAATTACTTGAAATATCATGTTACTTTGATCTGGCACACAAGCTTTTTAAAAAAAAAGAAAATAAAAGCAAGAAAGAGGTTTGACAGGTGTCGTACTTCAGCCACCTTTAGTAATTTAATTACAATCATCATTTGCCAGAAGAATCATAGTGTTATTAATTATTTTTCTATTCAGGTATCACATTCAGCCAGTTAAGTAATCAAAAAAATTATGACTTGAGTGACAAAACAAATAGTATGCAGACCAAACACTTGAAAGGGAGAATTCCTAGATTTTGTTCTTAAAATTAGCCCACAATCAGTCAGACAGAATATACATTCACAGAAGACAGAATTCACATGAAACTAGCAGTATCCAAAATAATTGAAATAATGCAGAATTCTTAAGAGCTTGATTTTTTATTTAGGGATATTATGAAAGGCAATAAAATAGCTGCATTCTTCTCCAACATTAGTATCTCCAACATAAAACAATCAATTTAAAACCATGTAAAATTGCTAATACTGTTATTGCTGTCCTTTGTAATTCAGTGTCATTTTATTCATTTTGCCCCTAAGGAGTGACCTTTTCTGTGCATATTTCCCCACCTTTTTCCACAAATCCCTGAGTGACAGAATCTCATCCTAATCCCATTTCCATGTTGATGCTACAGAAAAGCACTGTAGACCTCAGAAGCAATAAGTAATCATAATGGAAAGATAATAATATGTTTATGAAATCTGGATTTTATAATAGCAAATTGAAAAATTACAATAGCATTTCAAGCCATTGAAGGTCAACGTTACTAAGAGTGCAAAGTCATCAATCAAGTGTTTTTTAAACTTTCATAGTTTAGATTGTTGTTTAATACAAAACGTCTCTATTTCAGAGAGTGCCTCTTCTGAGGAGATTCCACAGCCTGCTGTTAAAAGCAGTAGTTGTTTGTAAGGAAAAGCCACACTAGAACAATATTGAGTATATTTTAGGTCTGCTTAAAAGACAGCTAAAGACTGAACAACTTCAGAGTCCTGTACAAAATGCATCATAGACTGCAGTTCTAGAATTTCAGCCCTAATAAATTCTTCAAGGTAAAAGCATATGAAAGGACACAAACACAGCAAAAGAGTACTTTTAATAGCATGAAGGTGTACTTTTTTTACTACAGGTAAAGTCTCTTGCTAAAAAGTGCATCAAAAGTATACATACTGAAAACCAGTGCAACTTAACTGAGGTCCTAGACAAAAAAAAAATAAAATAAAAAAGAGCTTAAACCTTGTCCTCTGTGAGCTAATTAGTTCCCTCCCTTGAGAGTCACTTTTCCAATGTTTGAAAGCATGAATTAGACACACTAGCAGCCCTTGGGACTAAATGGAGTTTTCTGCGTCTAAAGCAGCAGGCCACAGTTGTCATCTGAAAGAGATTTTACTCTCCTACTGAAGGCTCACTGGTGTGAAGTACAGTCATTCTCTTCCCTTTGCCCCGTTTCTGGCCTTGTATCCCCTTCTCAGTTACAGCAACCCTGGTTCTCCATTGATCCCTTTGTAGACTGGGCCAGTTTGTTCACTGACCAAAACCTAATTGTCTTTTTTTCTCTCCCCAGTGCATTAGTTTTATGCTGGCCTGGCTTGCTGAAGCTGTACATAGGCACTCAAGCTGACAAGAAAGCATCCTGAGGGCACATCCAGAAGCCTAACATCCCACTGTCTCCAAAAAGGATGTTTGATCAGACACTGGAAGAGCACACAGGTGAGAACCACCAGGCTTCCCTTTCTACCATAGTCCTCCCTGCCTACAGCCTGGTGCTGACAGGGTTTTAATTTATCCTCCTTTATTTGTTTTACCCAAGAATTTTTTGCTACAAAATATTACGAGCGAGTTGTATAGAATTGTCTTGCACTCTACTTTTATTTCTGGCTACTTAAACTATTTTGCATCATTAACAGTTCACAAACTTAGGTGGAGAATCTGGCCATCTCTATTAGAATACCTCAGTGCCGAGCAGTGCAGCTGTTAACAAAAGCATCTAAAGCAGGAAACACGTCTGTTCTGATGATTTTAAATGCAATTGTTCTTCACTATTTAAGAATATTAGAAAGTATACACTGATACCAAAACCAAGAACACTGAATGATCTATTAACAATATAAAATGATTAAGTAAGCATTGGATATTTTAAGATGTCTTAGGTCTAGAGGGCTCTCAAAAGCTCATGTTCATCTTTGTACATACAGGCAAAATCTTGGCACTGTCTTTGGCAGATGACCCAGTGAGATGACTCATGTATGAACATTATTGCATTCACATAAATTAACTTCTGCACATAAGAAACAGAGGTTTTAAGACCAATTACATCTTGCCGATTTGTACAAATAGTCCCCCTGCAGTCAGTGGCAACTCAAGAAGATGAGGCCAATCCATATGCTGTATCGATTCTTAAAGCTCAAGAGTATGTAGTTAATCCCTTTCAAACCTTGCAGAGCAGAACATCTTGGAGATCTTCCAAGCAGCCAGATGAAAGTTGCCTTTTAGAACCAGGGGATATATGATGTTAGATTCCAAAAGATGCTAGGCCAAAATCTGACCTTGCTTTTACCAGTGTAAGTTGAGAATATTTCAGTGGAGATGTGTGCCAACAAATACAAAACTGATCATTATCTTGCAAGAGAAGCAATAATGCTAATATCTTCTTTCTTGTTAATTCCCAAGAAAACTAAACTGAAGATAAACTAAAATATTGTCATTCCAGCTAGAAGTTTTATGACTCCCAAAACATTTGTCAGGCGATTGACCATAGCTTTGAGGGGCTTTTGCGCTGCTAGTAGGTTTTACATGGAGATTATTCAGATACCAGAGTGAAAATTGACAGCATCTTCCTGGGTAGGTTGTAAACCATTGAAAGTTACAAATGCATGACAGTCTGTGTGTGCATGGGAATGGGATCTCCAGGACACACTCAACTCATAACATTCATGACAGCTGTTATAGATGTGAAACTCAAGAATTGTCTTTCTGTAAAGTTCAAGACATAGCACCTTTAGATGTGTTCACACCAAATTTTTGTCCATCAACCAGCCACTGAATCTGAGTACTTTGAACCTATAGAATTTCACCTGGGAATTTACACCCCTTTCAGTGGGATTTTCTAAACCCTGTAGGAACACAAAGCCATCCATCAAGCACAGTTCAGAATCCACAGGGTGACACCCAGAATCCAGTTCAGAATCCTCAGATTTCTGAGTGTTGCTGGATCATGCCAGTAGCACTGAGGCTGAAATTAACTAGGTTACTAAATAAATGTTGTATTTGTACACTGTGGTGGCTAAGTTCCATCCTTAGTGCCCACTGTAAATCAATATTGTCTAGCAAACTAAAATGAAATGCTTGCTTTGTCCAAAATGAGGGAAGTCATTCAGACAGAGCCATGTCTCTGAGCGCCATTTCCCCTACATTTTCAAGGTTTCCTCACCCTCAGTTTAGAGGGTGACAAAGCTTTAGAACTTACATTAAGCTACATTTTGAAGCAGAACTAAATATGTTTTATAAATGTCGCGGTGATAAACATGTAAAACAAAGACTTTACATTTGTCTGCTTCTTTAACCAATAACATTATTCCATATGCCCATATTGTTGGGGAAGACAAAGTATACTGACAAGAGACACTAAAATCAGAAAGGTGGGTCATTTCTCCCTGTTGCATTAAGAATGGCTTTTGTTACTTTTAATCCTTGAAACATTTAAGAGAGTTGCCTTAAAACTCACAGAAAAAGCAGCTATTATTCATGGATAGCAGTCTGTGAATTTGGGCAAGTCTATTCTTTGGCTTAGAAAGAAGTTGAATAATTACTATTCTGTCTGAATTTAAAGTTGTGTGATCAGTGGCTTAAAAGTTCATTGGATCTACATCTGTACCATGTGGAAAAAAAGCCACTGTTTGTTGATAACAGTTTTCAAGCCAGCAGCTGCAACTTTAGTAATTTTATGCTAAGCAAAAAGTTTACATTACAGCACTTTATTACATTTAACTTTATAATAGTTTTAAGTAAATGCCTGAGAGAGGGAGACTGTAAAAGTAGAGACTACTGTGCAGAAATTAGAAAGAAAAAAGAAAAATACATAATGTATGATGTAAAAAGAAACAGATAACGAAAATTAAAAGGATTTTACTAGAGAAAAACAATTTCATTTTATTGTAAAGCTCTAAATGAATAAAATAAAGTCTTTGAATGTGAAGATGATTAAAAAGACAAAATCATTAGCTAAAGATATTTACAAGTTTAGACTTTCATTTTGATTGTAATTTTAATTAGCTGGACACTGGGGGGGATGAAAATGAAAGCCTACATCATCTACTTACTCTTTAAATTGCATTCCACCTTAATTTTCTGCTCTTCAGTTCTTAATTTTCTCTATTTTTGTTCTAAGTAATCCGGTTATCAGAATAAAGTGATTTTCTCTCAGCCAGGTTTAACATTCAGTATTTGAGTCTGTGAACCAAAAGTTCACCCCACTGCTTCAATTTTTATTCTTTCAATAGCAGAAACTCTCCAGGAAACTTTTCCAGTCTTTTGTCTGTGCAGCAGGGTGCTTTATGTACACATGACAGTTATGTAGCTAATAACAAAGGATTCTATTTTAAAAATAATTATGTTCCATTTACACAGTTTCCCACGGAATTTACTCATAAAATGCAGGATGCACCAAAAGATTAAGTGCTATTTTCCTGTTCATTAAAGCCATTTTTCTAAATGTAACTGAGTTATTTGCCTTTTTGTCTTGAAAGAAACACATGCCCGAGAAGTGGTTAGAGTCAGTTTATTCTTAAACAAAAGAACTAATTGCATCTAGGCTGTGTCTGCAGTGTTACAGTTAACTTGCTGATTTGTACCCTAATGTCAGGCCATGGCTGGATGCTCCTGTCATGAATAGCTTTACTGGTTGAAGATGCTGAAGGCACTCTTGACCTGACTGTCCCTTCTACACTCAGAAGTGCTTCTTCAGTCAATCAGCCTGTCTGAAGGAACACAGTAGATCCTCCTCCTACTAGCAAAGCCATCCAGATTGATTTAAACACTTTTTGAAGTTAATTGGGCAGATTATTTTGGCTTTTTCAGAAAAGCCCTGGAAGCAGAAATCCAGAGCAGAGATTGCTGCAGGTGCAAGAGCCAGACAGTTGAGTCACCATGTGAGCATCCTCGCTTTCAAGCCTTATCTGTATGAAGGATTCCTCAGTTTCTGTCCTTCCTTGTAAAGGACTCGTGAAGTAACATGAGATTCTTCCACAAATTGACTTGTAGTTGGCCTATGAGGATGAGCTATGGAAAAAGCATAGGAACTACTAATACATTTAGGGCTTTCATCTGCACCTAGAATGGAAGATGTTATATAAAGGAAGCAAGCCTGTATTTCAGCCCTTAATCGAACCAGGTTAG
>VZTU01006029.1:16699-27941 GCA_013400835.1 Zapornia atra | reverse complement strand
GGTTGGAGCTCTGTGACCCTTGGGGTCCCTTCCAACCCATGCCATTCTATGATTCTATGATCTTTCCCAACCTTAATGATTCCATGTCCCTGTGGTAGGAACTGCAGCATGAAGCTCTGGGATAGACCTCAGCAGGGTCCCCTTCATCTCTGTGAAAAGCAACCAGGGACAAATGATGCTGCCTTATCCCAGACCACATTTCCACCCCCCTCTGCCCAAACTGCCTCAGCCAAGAGCAGCAAGATGTTTGCATATGAAGTGAGGAATTAATATCCTCAGCTGGGTAGGGAGCCAGCATTTGGAGCCCCTGTGGGCCTGAAGGCTGCTCCAGAAGCTGATTTACAAATCTCATTCAGAGGGACAAAGAAGAATGCTCCTTGGTCACTCTAACCCAGGGTACTACTTGGTGAGTCCTTCCTAAGCCCAATTGCTTGTGCTTAGGTCTGTCAATAGGACACAGCCCCAGCTGTGCTCCTGTGTTTGCACATCTGTATGTGCACCACAGCAATCAGAACCTGTTTCCAAAGCTGCACTGAGTGCATTTGGGAATGTGGGGAATACTGGTGGAGACTGGGAGTTACCTGAACGTATCATCTGGGATATCAACAACTTGTGGCTCCACAGACATCACTGCTGGAGAAGTAACCCCCCTAAGGAGGGCATGAGAAGAACTGGCAGGAGAACAAAGGGCAGTGTGAGGAGTAGGGAAGAGGAAGCAAATGGCAGGGAGGATCAGATGAGAAGCTGTGTAGGGAAAGCTGGAGGGATCTGTGGTGTGCTGTGAGTTCCCAGGTTTTATGGCTGTGGTGGCAGCAGCAGGTCTGGACTTCCCAGGCCACACTCTCCAGCTTCCCACCCCAGTGCTGTTCCTCCCTGTTCTGCTTCTCAGCTCTCTAAATCAGGCCTCAAATCTCTGTCTCCATCCTTTGATTTACTCTGAATTTACATTCACTCCAAAACCACCTCCAGTTTGTTCCTGCTCAGCACCTCAGGCCAGGCACCTAGGTACATGTGCTGGTGGGCTTGAGGTGTGGGCAGAGCCCAGCCCTGCTCTCATCACTGCCAGGGTGAATTGTAGACAGGACAGGAACTCCTCATAAATACCTGGGGGTTTGGACTGTGCTCTGGTGATTGATGCTGAAATTCCAGAAGAAAATATTCATGGAGACAGCTGGGAAAATAACTGCATGAGGGAGGAATGAAGCTCAGGTAGCTGAAGCTTTGGTTGTCTGGCATTGTGGTGTTGTGAATGTGTGGAGCAGCTGGTACCTGCTCACAGGAGGGCTTCACAGCCTCCTTCCCAAGAGCAGGAGGTGGAGATGTATCAAACAGGTTCATCCAGCCTTAGGGTGGTGTGGAAGGAGTACCAGAGCATGGCAGGTTCCAGAGGGTATCACAGAATCACAGAATCACAGGGGTTGGAAGGGACCTGGAGAGCTCATGGGGTCCAACCCCCTGCCAAAGCAGCTCCCAGCTCATATTACATAGATAGGCATCCAGAGGAGACTTGAATCTCTCCAGAGAAGGAGACTCCACACCCCCTGGGCAGCCTGTCCCAGGGCTCCCTCACCCTCACTGGGGAAAAGTTCTTCCCCATGTTGGTGTGGAACTCCCTGTGCTCCAGTTTGCAGCCATTGCCCCTTGTCCTGTCCCCACNCTGTTTGATCCCAGGGAGCCCAGCACTGGACACAACACTCCAGGTGGGGCCTGAGCAGGGCAGAGCAGAGGGGGAGGATCCCCTCCTGTGACCTGCTGCCCACACTCCTCCTGATGCCCCCCAGGATCCCATTGTCTCTCTCAGCCCCCAGGGCACACTGCTGGCTCATGGCCACCCTGTCATCAACCAGGACCCCCAGGTCCTTCTCCACAGAGCTCCTCTCCAGCAGGTCCCCCCCAGCCTGTCCTGATACAGACAGTTGTTCCTCCCCAGGTGCCAGACTCTCCCCTGGCTCTTGTTGAATCTCCTCTGGTCTCTCCCTGCCCAGCTCTCCAGCCTGGCCAGGTCTCTCTGGATGGCAGCGCAGTGTCCTGCGTGTCAGCCACCCCTCCCAGCTCTGGATCATGGGCACTTGCTGAGGGTGAGGGTAACCTTTGTATTCCCCAGTAATCCCATTGAAGTTCTTTTTTCCCCCACTGGGCAGGAGTTCTCCATTCTCCAGGCATCCCAGCCACCACAGAAGGTAGTGTGGATGCTTCCAGCCTCAGGAAAGTCGATGCAAAATACAGATGCCAGGCTGATGCAGATGCTCCTGTCTGGGTGGAACAGCTGGAGGAGCCAGCAGAGCAGGACCTGCTCCCTGCAGACTCTGCCCTGCATTTCCTCTATCATTCCTGCTTTGCTGCTCTGGAGATCCCTTGGCAGTTCTGAGTCGGTCTCCTTGCTACTTCCCAAGTTAAATATTTGTTCCCAAATGGTTGCAGAAGTAACAAGTTTCCTGGCTCCTTTCCATCTCCTGTGTGGAGCTGACATCACCATCTTCTTCAGCACATTCCTCCTCCTCAGAGGCTGACCTGCAGCACCAGCTTGAGTGTTCTGGCTTCTGGCATTTGAGAACACTTTCTGGAAGGATTCACACAGGGAGAACACTCTGATTTCAGAGATTCTTCAGTCACTTGCCATTTGTTTTCCTTGAAGAGTTTTTAGGGGAGCCTCCTGCATGTGCTGGACACATGTTATTTGTGTGTTGATCCTCACTGGTGGATCCTGCTCTGTCTGGAATCTCTATTTCTGTCCTGGAGATTTACAAGCTGTTTGGCAGCATGTTCTTTCTCTCTGGGGCTAGTCCCCCTTTTTGCCATGCAAACCAGTCTGGGGAAGGATGAATCATAGAATCACAGAATCATAGAATTGTAGGGGTTGGAAGGGACCTCCAGAGCCCATGGGGTGCAACCCCCTGCCAAAGCAGGGTCCCTAGGACAGGGCACACAGGGCGGTGTCCAGACGGGGCTGGAATCTCTCCAGAGAAGGAGACTCCACACCCCCTGGGCAGCCTGTCCCAGGGCTCCCTCACCCTCACTGGGGAAAAGTTCTTCCCCAGATTGGGGGGGAACTCTCTGTGCTCCAACTTGAGGCCATTGCCCCTTGTCCTGTCCCCACAGACACTGAAAAGGGGCTGGCCAATTCCCCCTGCATCCTCTGCTTAAGATAATTATAGACTTTAATTAGGTCCCCCCTTAGTCTTCTCTTCTCAAGGCTGAAGAGTCCCAACTTACTCAGCCTGTCCTCATAGGGGAGATGCTCCAGGCCCTTCATCATCTCTGTGTCCCTCCTCTGGACTCTCTCCAGGAGATCCCTGTCTGTTTGATCCCAGGGAGCCCAGCACTGGACACAACACTCCAGGTGGGGCCTGACCAGGGCAGAGCAGAGGGGGAGGATCCCCTCCTGTGACCTGCTGCCCACACTCCTCCTGATGCCCCCCAGGATCCCATTGTCTCTCTCAGCCCCCAGGGCACACTGCTGGCTCATGGCCACCCTGTCATCAACCAGGACCCCCAGGTCCTTCTCCACAGAGCTCCTCTCCAGCAGGTCCCCCCCAGCCTGTCCTGATACAGACAGTTGTTCCTCCCCAGGTGCCAGACTCTCCCCTGGCTCTTGTTGAATCTCCTCTGGTCTCTCCCTGCCCAGCTCTCCAGCCTGGCCAGGTCTCTCTGGATGGCAGCGCAGTGTCCTGCGTGTCAGCCACCCCTCCCAGCTCTGGATCATGGGCACTTGCTGAGGGTGGGTGCTGTTCCCTCAGCAAGGTCTCAGTGAAGATACTGAACAGGACTGGACCCAGCACCAATCCTTCCCCCCCACCCTGTTTGTGGCAGTAGGAACTGCTCTGTCTTAGTGATTTGTTTCTATGGCACCTCCTCCATCCTACAAAACCCAAAGCAGCATCTTCTTTCCATTGCTTAGAATTATGCAGCTTCTATTTGTTGCTCAGGGAAAATAAGGAAACCAGCTCCTTAAAGGCCAGAAAGTCTTAAAATCTAGGTTTTCCTAGACTACAAACCATGATTATTGTTATTTTATTTTCTTGCTGAATCCTGCTGTCATCCTAGTTTGGGGACAGTGAGGCCACCCAGGAGACATCTTCCACTGAGAAGTTTGCCAAGTGTTTATTACAGAATTTACTGTTTCTTCTTTGTTCACCATGGGCATTTGTGTAGGACAGACCTCCAGGACTTCCTAACAGTCACTAATGGTGAGAGAATCTTCCTGGAGGAGCTCCTGGAGGGCAGGCTGATCCAGCAGTTGGTGTCAAGGCTGGGAATTGTGTTTGCTGAAGTTATCTGAGCAAGCTAGTCAACATTTCAGTGACTCAGCTTCCCTGTTTTGAGCTGGAGTTAACAGCAAGACCTTAAAACTAGATGGTATTAATGGGAAATCAGCTCACAGGTCTAAAAAAGATTAGAAATCACTCATATCTTCCTTTAGATCTAATTATTTTCTCACTTTAACTTCTCAGTCCATAAGAACCCAGTTGGCTTCAATTAAATGCTGAAGGACTCATGGAGTAGAGTAAGGATGACAGAATATGCCCACTCAAGGAAAACAGTAAAGCTGGGCAGTTCAGGATGCTCTCAGCAGCACCAAATCAACACTGGTCATGTTTTAGTGTCATGGGGGAGCTGGAGATCTGACAGGGTGTCCTTTCAGTGCCACCATGGTGTTCCTGTGGCATCACCACCGAAGGCAGGTGGGTGTTGGCACCCAAGATACACATGTAGAGGCATCTGTTAGAGGCAGAAGGTCAGGAATTCATTTGTACTGGAAGAAACTCTTTGCTTGTGGCTCAGTAAGTAAATGTTGCTTGAATCAGTGGAACCATGTGAACAGAAGCATCTAGTTACCTGAGGATTACTGGTATTGGGGGTTGGACTCGATGGATCCCTGTCCTAGGGAGCTGCTTTGGCAGGGGGTTGGACTTGATGAGCTCTGGAGGCCCCTTCCAACCCCAAAAGTTCTGTAATTCTCTGATACTGCAGTTTATAACTGGTACAGTGGAGTTCAGAATACCCATTCCTGGTAGTAACTCCAGGAACTCTTGACAGGGAGCACTGGGGATTTGTTCTTTAGGCTGGAATAAAGATCCAGAAACACTTAGCTAGACAGGGAGCAAGGTTATGGCACTGCCACAACGTCCCTGGTTTGCTGAGTGTGCCTTTGGGTCTGAAGGAGGATTTGCACCTGATGAAGGACACTTGGTAGTTTGGCTGACATAGGGAACTGGTAGTGAAACACCCAGTTTTGAATTCATAGAATCAGAGAATCATAGATTGGGCTGGGTTGGAAGGGACCCCAAGGATCACAGAGCTCCAACCCCCCTGCCACAGGCAGGGCCACCAACCTCCAGGCCTGGAGCTACACAAGGTTGCCCAGGGCCCCATCCAACCTGGCCTTGAACACCCCCAGGGACGGGGCACCCACCCCCTCTCTGGGCAGCCTGTTCCAGCCCCTCACCACTCTCTCTGGAAAAAACTTCCCCCTAATATCTAATCTAACCCTTCCCTCCTTTAGTTTTAATCCATCCCCCTTGTCCTGCCAGTCTCTGCCCTTTAACAAGCTGATTCCCCTCCTGTGTCTCTGCTCCCTTCAGGGACTGGCAGGCTGCAGTGAGGTCCCCCCACAGCCTTCTCTTCTCCAGGCTGACCCAGCCCAGCTCCCTCAGCCTCTCTCTGTAGGGCAGCTGCTCCAGCCCTCTGAGCATCCTCGTGGCTCCTCTGACCCCTCTCCAACAGCCCCACATCTCTCTTGTGTTGGGCCCCAGCTCTGGACACAGGACTCCAGCTGGGGCCTCACGAGTTGGTTTGGGGGGAAGGGGGGTCATCCTGATGCAATCATCAAGTGTTCAGTGTTGTATGAACTGACCAGTTGCTTCCATTGACTTAATACAACATACACACCCTAGTAAAACCTTCAAATGCTCTCTCTTAGCAGGTCAGTGTGAAGAGATCTGAGCAGGGAAGGAATCCTGCCCATCAGTGTGAAGAGATCTGAGCAGGGAAGGAATCCTGCCCATCAGTGGTGGAGATCTGAGCAGGGAAGGAATCCTGCCCATCAGTGGTGGAGATCTGAGCAGGGAAGGAATCCTGCCCATCAGTGGTGGAGATCTGAGCAGGGAAGGAATCCTGCCCATCAGTGGTGGAGATCTGAGCAGGGAAGGAATCCTGCCCATCAGTGGTGGAGATCTGAGCAGGGAAGGAATCCTGCCCATCAGTGGTGGAGATCTGAGCAGGGAAGGAATCCTGCCCAGCAGAGGAAGGCTTGACAGCCTCCAGAAGCCTGGAGGAAAAAGCCTTGCAGTACAGTGGGTGAGTTTTTGATTTTACCATGAAAACAGATGTAGTAAGGAGGGAAGCCAGCAGTAACAGCTTTCTGTAACCCCTGCTCAAGTCCTTAGCTGCTGCAGTCTGTTGTTGACAATAAAGCCTTTGCTCTTGAAACAAGCTGGTTGCAGGCCAGCTTCCCAAGGGAAAAAAAAACATCCCATATTGTTTAAGCTTTGCTTAAGTGAAAGCTCACCTAAAACCATAATTAAAAAAGAAATCAAACCAAACCCTCCTTCTACTTTGTGGCCATTAAAACATGAAGAGAACTTAGAAAGGGCACGTGCACACAAGTCTTTACAGTTCTAAGCAGCTTACAAATTGGTGCCAGCTCAATGTACAGAGAATGTAGGTCTTTGTGGCTGTTAGGTGCAGGCAATTCTTCTTGTAGCACTGGCTGTAAATCCAATTTTATAGATTAAAAGACTTCTAGTGTAATGTAGGCACCTGTTGGTTTATGGAAGCCTAAAAATATCTCCCTGTATAACATGGTTTTTTTCAGCACCTCAGAGCATATGTATGCTTTTTGATACCTATTTAGCTGGGGTTTTTTTCTCCCCCAGCCCTTGTCTGTCACCTCAGCTTGTTGTGCTAGCTGTAATACCAGTAATGAAGTACAGTCTGTTCATGGGCTGACTTATTAATATGCAGTGAGGGCTTGCCATTAGCAGTTAATGATCTAAGATCTTCCCAGGAGTCAAAAGGCAGCACTGCTGCTGCACTGAGGAGCTGAGGAGATGGGCTCTTCACTGGTAGCAAGCTGGGAGTGGTGGCAGGGAGGGAGAGGTGGTGGTGGGTCCAACAGCTTCAGGGAGGGACCCTGTTTTGTCAAGAGCTGAACAAGAAGTAGTCATTGGTGTCAGGGTAGAGCTGGGGCTCTGAGCACCTCGGGATTTGCTTGGAGTGGTGTGGATGCCTGCTTGTCTTGATGTCCCCTGGGAACTGGGGAAGGCTCCCAGCTGCAGCCCTTACTTCATGTCTGGGTGAAGGTATATGAGGAGCAGCTGAGGGAGAGATGGGGGTGTTCAGCCTGGAGAAGAGGAGGCTGACGGGAGACCTTCTCCCCACCTCCCCTGCCCTGCCAGGAGGGTGCAGAGAGGTGGGCGAGGGTCTCTTCAGCCAGGGGACAGGAGATGGGACAAGGGGCAATGGGCTCAAGCTGCCCCAGGGCAGGGTCAGCTCAGCTGGGAGGGCAAAGTTCTTCCCTGGCAGAGCTGTGGGGCTGTGGCACAGGCTGCCCAGGGAGGGGGCTGAGTCCCCAGCCTTGGGGGTGTTTCAAAGATGGATAGAGGAGATACTTAAGAGATATGGTTTAGCTTAGGAAGGGAATGAATCATAGAATCATAGACTGGGCTGGGTTGGAAGGGACCCCAAGGATCACAGAGCTCCAACCCCCTGCCACAGGCAGGGCCACCAACCTCCAGGCCTGGAGCTACACAAGGTTGCCCAGGGCCCCAGCTAAGATCCCTAAGGCTCATCTGCAGTCGGTTCTCACTCTGGTTCAGAGACACTCACAGTTTGATCCTACCCTGAGAAGGACCAGAAGCATTCAGGCACTCGTGTGGTTCTGATGGAGCTGTGACACATCAGTGAGAGGCCACAAGGAACAACTTCTGCTCTGGTCTCTGGACTAAAACCTGCACCTACTTCCTCTGCTGTCACAAGGCAGGAACAGGAGCTCCACTGCCAAATCCTCAGCTCTGGAAGATTTTGTCTAGTGAGGTATCTCCTTCACCTCAAGCTCTGCTGCATCCTGCACCAGAGCATTTGTCGTTCCTGAGACACCAATCCCCTAGCAAAGAGTCAGGGCCACACTGAGGTGTTCACAGAATCACACAATCACCAGGCTGGAAAAGACCTTGAAGATCATCTAGTCCAACCATCCCTGTCCTGTGGCCAGCAGGGACAGGGAGGGGATTGTCCCTCTCTGCTCTGCCCTGGGGAGGCCCCAGCTGGAGTCCTGTGTCCAGAGCTGGGGCCCAACACAAGAGAGATGTGGGGCTGTTGGAGAGGGGTCAGAGGAGCCACGAGGATGCTCAGAGGGCTG
The DNA here is from genome assembly GCA_013400835.1 of Zapornia atra. Taxonomy (NCBI): domain Eukaryota; kingdom Metazoa; phylum Chordata; class Aves; order Gruiformes; family Rallidae; genus Zapornia; species Zapornia atra. The sequence continues at coordinate 19,582 of VZTU01006029.1, read as the reverse complement.
GAGCAGCTGCCCTACAGAGAGAGGCTGAGGGAGCTGGGCTGGGTCAGCCTGGAGAAGAGAAGGCTGTGGGGGGACCTCATTGCAGCCTGCCAGTCCCTGAAGGGAGCTGATAAGCAGGAGGGGATTCAACTTTTTAAAAGGGCAGATAATGGCAGGACAAGGGGGATGGATTAAAGCTGAAGGAAGGAAGGGTTAGATTAGATATTAGGGGGAAGTTTTTTACAGAGAGAGTGGTGAGGGGCTGGAACAGGCTGCCCAGAGAGGGGGTGGGTGCCCCATCCCTGGGGGTGTTCCAGGCCAGGTTGGATGGGGCCCTGGGCAACCTTGTGTAGCTCCAGGCCTGGAGGTTGGTGTCCCTGCCTGTGGCAGGGGGGTTGGAGCTCTGTGACCCTTGGGGTCCCTTCCAACCCAGACCATTCTATGCTTCATTCTATGATTCTATACCTCCAGTTTCCCTTCCAACCCTGCTCCAATGGCACTGAGATCTCCATCCCTTCATTAAATCTGGTTAAAAATGGGCAATGCTTCAAAAATTATTGCCAGGGTGGGAGAACAGGGTCATAGGCAGACTGGTAACTAATGGATTTACATAAGCCTTGTTTTGTGAGGAAACCATGCTGAAAAGCCATCTCTGTGTTGATATAACCTTTGCTGGTGGTTGGATGGGGTTAGCTCATGCTTGAACTGCTGATTCATCCCACAGCATGTTTAACTTTGTTGAAGAAAACTAAAGCAGGCTTTGCAGATAACAGAGACTTATTCCTTTGAAACTTGGAGATGGGAGGGAAGAAACAGGAAGGAAATCTGAGCTCTTGTAGGTCAATCTTTTGGTTACACTGGCATTCAATCAAGAACTGGAGGGAGAAAACTTGTGCAACAAGAATCTGAGTCTTTTCCACTTTCTATTTATGGGAACCCAGCATGACCTGGCTTCCTGGACTGAAAACAGTAGTAACATGTCCTTAATGCTAGTCTTTTATTTTTAAAGTCAGATTATCCTAGGTTATCCATGACATCTTTTTAACAGCTGCCAAAGCCCACGCTGCCATCTGAAAGGTGGTGGCACCTGGGACTGTGTCTCATGGCACAGAAAAACCCAGGTAGGTTAATAAAACCAGTGATGATGGCAGGGCTGCCTCTTCCACCCCCAGGAAATCAACACTCTTCTCTCATCCTCCCTCTCCCCCTTGAGAAGAGCCTTATATAAATGTTGTCAGTCATTCTTTTCCCAACAATGCCTCCAGGAAGGATAAGGCAGTAATGGCCAACAGGAGAGAGATTAAGGAGAGACATCAGCAGTCCAACTGTTAGAGTTTCTCCTTGTTGCTTGGCTCTTGTGCTAAATTTAATCTGTCCCCCAGCCAGCTCAGAGTCTTTTCTTGGTTTTCCCTGCTCTGTTTTAGTGCAGGCTGCACCCTGACTGCTTCTTCCCTGTGCTGAGCTTGTGGTGCTACAGGAACAGCAGCAGGAGACGAGTCGATACGCTCGACGCACGTGGAAGTTGGTGGAAGGGTCCCCACTGAGTGCAGGAGAACCTCATCAGGCAAGGAATGCCTGGGAATTGCTGAGTGATGTTATTAGTTGGAAGAGCACCATCACAGAATCAGAGGGGTGGAAAGGGACCTCCAGAGCCCATGGGGTGCAACCCCCTGCCAAAGCAGGGTCCCTAGGACAGGGCACACAGGGCGGTGTCCAGACGGGGCTGGAATCTCTCCAGAGAAGGAGACTCCACACCCCCTGGGCAGCCTGTCCCAGGGCTCCCTCACCCTCACTGGGAAGAAGTTCTTCCCCATGTTGGTGTGGAACTCCCTGTGCTCCAGTTTGCAGCCATTGCCCCTTGTCCTGTCCCCACAGACACTGAGCAGAGGCTGCCCATGTCCCTCTGTCTCTGACACTTCAGATCTTTATAAACATTAGTCAGATTGAATGATCTGAGGGCTGGAGCACCTCTCCTGTGAAGACAGGCTGGGTGAGTTAGGGTGGTTCAGCCTGGAGAAGAGAAGGCTGTGGGAAACCTCCAAGCCCTGAAGGGACCTACAGGAAAGCTGGGAAGGACACTGAGAAGAGGCTGCTCATGTTCCCCTGTGTCCCACCCTTCAGCTATTGATCCCCATTGATCAGATCCCCTCTCAGGCTGCTTCTCCCCAGGCTGAACAGCCCCAGCTCACTCAGCCTGTCCTCACAGGGGAGATGCTCCAGGCCCTTCAGCATCTCTGTGTCCCTCCTCTGGACTCTCTCCAGGAGATCCCTGTCTGTTTGATCCCAGGGAGCCCAGCACTGGACCCTCCTTTCTGGCAGGGTGAGGATGTGGAGTCGCAGAAGGAAAATGATCTCCCAGATCCTCATGTGAGGAGTCCTGACTGGAGCCACCCCTGTGAGCAGCTGGAGCACACAGGTCACTCAGCCTCTAACTCAGACATTTGAGGAGGTGTTGGCAAAGCACAGGCTTCCTAGCTAGAGGAATCCAGGGATGTATTTCTGAAATATGCTGTTTGAGGGGAAAGAGGATGAATCTCCCCTCAAGCACACGTGCAACAGGCTGCAGGGCCACCAACCCCATGCAAAACTTGTCCTGTGTGCTAGGGATAAATACAGGTTTTTCTAAAAGAAGCAAGGATGTGCATGGAAGAGGAGATGTTCTCTGGTCATTTAACCTCTTACCCAGACAGGGGAGTTATCAGAGAGGCTGAACAGCTGCTGAGCATGAACATGAGCCAGAAAAGGAGACAGGGAAAGGCAATAGCAGGAGAACTCATGTTCACACACCTTTTTGGCAAAGTTGAAAGAACATCAAGCTCTTGTTTGACAGCTCCTTGTAAATCTGTCACTTGTAAATTTATTTTAATAAGCAAGTCTGCATCCAATCTCCCTTTCCCCCCCCCC
>VZTU01006028.1:310-14828 GCA_013400835.1 Zapornia atra | reverse complement strand
AAAAAAAATCTTATTAACCCTTAAGAACTATAAATATTCTAACCCACTACATTTTATGATTCACTTATTCTATAGTGCTAGTAATACAGAACATTTAAAAGCATTGCTAAAACCAAGTTCAATTTAATACTCTTGTTCATTAGTAGTAAAACAAACATATTCATTAGGAACAAGATATGTCTCTCCCTAGCATAATTTCTAAACATACAAGCAAAAGTTCAGCTAAAAAGTCTTCTGCCGTTTCAGTAGTGAAAATCCAGTAGAATGTTTAGTAATCTCAGATTTCTTTTAAGATCTGTTTTCCAGACACGGGACATGAAAATATACTAAACTAACAGTTTAAAGCAAAAAACCCCAAACTGCCTAGATGCTTATGATACATTTTGGCTAGATAAGATAATCACATTAATTTCAGAGATACCCAGTCTTCCTTTTGAACGGGTAAATCTGATACTGGTGGCAACCCAGTATCAGATGGGCAGCTGACATGGGCAGCTAAGGAATTAGCCAAAATGTCACGACCATAAAAGATTATAAATGCAATAATGACATTTGTATGTTCTCCTACTGAGCACATGGGACACTGAGAAAAAGATACATAGGTCAATACAGTACAGTTAGGAATGGTCCCTCATAGCTACTCACATCCAGAGTTCTTAAATTTCTCTGGCTATTTCAGAACTTTTTAGATAAATTATTCTGTGGAAATCTAGATGCCCTGGAGCAAAAACCTGCATCACATAACACAGTTCACTGACCTAAATCTACCTCAAATCGAGATCTTTTTATTCTGATCCTAATCCAGAAAGCAGTTACCCAGAGGTGGTTTTTTCTTCTGTAGATTCCTTCCCTTTCAGTTCTAGTCACATTGCCATAAGCACACCATATTCTACATTATACTGAGCATTGCACTATAACAAAAAAACCTCCCCAACTGCAAATTTCTACTTGAGTCCCTGCATTTCTCCTACATTTTAAGAAATGTTATGCAGACTTGTAACAAATACAGATTATTCAAATTTATACACACTAAATGAGACTACTATCAGAGGTAGAAACATAGATGTTTTTCTGTTGTTTAATGAATCCCATTCCTTTTTGTCTGAAAAAAAAAATCTCCTTTTTGTCTTATCTTTTCTTCAGTATAATTTTAACTTGATCTGGTCAACAACAAAATTCTTGATTTCACAATGCAGAAAGGATGTTCATGGCATGTTTCCATGCAATATAAAATCCCTCCTCTCATTTCAGTCAAGCATTTGCTTCTATAAGAACAAAAGGACTACCCTGTGACAGTGACGTTTTCCAGTACCATCATATCACCTTCCCCACAACAGGCAGCTGTTTTCATTATTACCAGGGCCTATAATAACACATAAAAATCTACTCAAATGTCCATAAAATTTTCATGTTTATTTGCTGCTTTGCTTCTTAAATAATGACATAAACTCCATCAGCATTTTTAATTCTGCTGATTGTCAGGTTGTATCACTGGTACTTCATTTGCTTAAATATTTTATTTTGTTTTTAATTCAATTCTCCACAGTAGAAACTGCTATTAATCATGATAATGCTCTGTCACTGACAGAAGTTAGGCAATCTGCTGTTGTTGTAGACCATTATTCCTTTTAAAGAAAACTATTATTTCCCATAGAGAAAAGGAATAGATCCTAAAGAAGTATAGAAAAAACCTCAAAGTAGAACTACATTGCTAGAATGTAACCTCTTAGTTCATTGCAGAAAATGATATAGAATCCTGTGTGAAAGCTGTATGTATGGATTCTGTTTTTAACTACAGTGTTTACCACCTTTAAATGCACAAAATTCAATATGGAACATGTCTAGGTAGTATATCTTGAGTCACTAATGATGTTTGGATCATGTATTAAAACTCCAGTATCTGTGAATTTTGACAATTTTCCATATACCCTTATTTTCCAAAAGACTACTTTAAACAGAGGTACAGAAAAATAGTACTCAATCTTCAAGTAAAACAAATAGAGTTCCTCAAGTCCCATCAGTACTTACCAGAGCAAACAATTCTAGCACTCCTATAAAAAATAATTATTTTATTGTATTTATTACATTTCTCTCTACAGAACCTATGATGTAAATAAGGCTGCTACCCTCTCTAAACTAACACAGTGAAAATATGCAGTACTTCACAATTGTTGTCCTAAGGAGCTCACAGTCTAAATAGATATACTAAGCAAAGAGCAGGGAAGAGTGGTAAAACATAAAAGCATATACATAATGACACCAAACATCTTGGGATTAGATGTGATTATTTCCTGGCATATCTAGATTGTATTTCATATAAGCATTTCACACCACACAAAACAAAAAAGGAATGAATATACTAGGATGATAATCTGAGAAAACAGAGTTTTCTTTTCATGTTTTGCTTCCAAAATGAAAATAAACACTGCAAACATTATAAATACAAGATTAAAAGTCTGACGAGACATATTCAGTAATACTACATATGGACCCTCAGCGGTAGAACCAAGGACTGCAATTGATATCTTGTGGCTTCCTATTAAGAAAATTAAATGGCTTTAATGGTATAAAATATAAGGGGTTTTAATGTTAAGCAGAAGCATTCTGAATGGTTTTGAAAGACTAGCTTGATTCAACTGATTTTTATTTCCTTTTTTTTTAAAATTTCCTAGCAATTCAGCAACCATATAACATAAAATATTTGCAATAAAAACATAGGTCTGATTAAATGCATGGTAAACATTGCACATATCAAATAGCCTCAAATGCCTAAACTTAAATATGTCCCTGAAGTGCTAATCCTGAAAAGGTACATACATACATAGATTAACTGAAATACCCTTATTTGCTGTATGTAAGCCTTTGGGATTTAAAAATGGGTACATTTTTAGGTACTTTTATAACAAAGATAGCATTTACATAGCATTATTTATACTGCCTTTGGGTTTGCATGTAGAACCCTGTAGAATTTCTGAGCCACAGGTTTGAATATAAAAAAGACTAAATACTTAGGACAATAATTCTGACTGTGTCTGTGCAATCAAGTAACATCAATTGCAGTTGGATTTATTTTTCCCTACACAGCCTCTCAAAAGGCTTTCAGGTGAAAAACAAACCCTCCTTTATGTACAGACCTTCATAAGATTCTATCTCCTTGTCTCCATTGTCTAGGGAAAGTAACAAAACAAAACAAACAAACAAACAAAAAAAAGGGAACCAAAGCACAGGGGTTAAAAACAACAGAAGTTTTATAAAAGATACAATATACATGTCAAAAAGAATTTGAAAAAAGGAGTGTATATGGCCATTTAGACTGATTTTGCACAGCTCATCTATCAGAAGTGGAAGGGTGAAAATGTATTTGCTATCAAAAAAGTGTTTATATTTCCGTTTCAAAACATTTTGAAAATGTTTCCATTGACCAGTGTTTTTATAAGACATTAAAGATGAGCACAATTACAGTACCAGTAAAACATGAAACATGACATATCTTGTGGAATTTTCCTAATTTAAAAATTATTACCTCTCTTCTTGCTCTTCCTGTTTCAAGATGCAGAGGTTTTATATTAGCAATCTGTAACATGCTCCATGTGAACCCACAAGTGATCGGCTATGCAGCTAACTCCCAAAACAGCCAGAGTTTTATCAATAAATGACACATAAAAGATAATTTCCTGTGCCTGTTGAAGTCAATGTCAAAACACCTACTTTGTTCGAAAGGAACAGGACCATGGTAATAGTCCATCTCGGTTCGTGTGTATCACATTCTTGATTTATTGTACTGCTGAGGATTCATTTCAGGTATTCAGACATTAAAATATAATAGAAGAAAATACAGTACAACATACAATATTACTATCAAATCCTAATTCTGTATACGAAAACTCAAGAGATTTCAACTATAATGCCAAAAGAAAATACCTATGATTGACTTTCACAAGCAATTTTGTAACATCATTAAGGAGAAAACCGTACACTTACTTCTCTCCAATGTCCCCTTTGGTGGGAGCTGTGGTAACTGCCTGCCCCTTCGCCCTACTATTGGAGTACTGGATGGACTTGTCTGAACAGACCCAGTTCGAGGATGGGACCTATGAGACACATATCAAAAGAAACCATAGCCATTAAATGACAAATTCTTCTTTAAAAAACATCAAAAACTAGTAACATGTCTAAGTAGGCTTTAGATCACTTGAGACACAGTCCCACAGTGAAGCTATTATCTCTTTTCAGAAAAAGACCTGATTAAAAAGAGAAGTCTTTGTGTGAAAAACAAGAAAGCCAAACTAAGGCTGAACATCCATAATGTGCTTGTTTGCACAGTCAAACCAGAAAATGTATTGCGTGCATATTCATGTGCATATGGATATAATACCCACATACACATAAAATTATCCATAGGTCAAATTCAACAATCTTTCCTCAGCTTGTATTTGGTTCAATTACCATTGAGTGGCAAGGAGATTACAGGGATTTGTCTAAACAAAGCAATAAACTGAGGAAAGACACTGATATTTGACTCTAACTCTCACCGGGGATTTGATGTTACTAACTCTCTCTTTCAGAAAACAAAAGACTGTATTATGCAGTTCTGAAATAAGGAGAGGCTTTACTGAACATCAACTTGACCAAAATGTACTCATCCTTTTATTGTATTATGTTTAAGAGTAAGGTATAAAAATCTTCAAAATGTCAATCAGTAAAGTATAGGACTCAAACAGGAACAATACAGACTATGGCACAGTAAAATGTAGTCAGAAAATGGTGGCTAAAATGGTAATTAATAAAGAACGTTAGTACAGTCCATTTAAAGAAACTTTTTTTTTTAAAAAAAAAGTTTCATTTGATGTTGTTATGATGGTTGTTCCATAAGCGATGTCTGATGAACACAAACAGTTTTTCCTTCTTTAAGAGAAGACTATGATAATTATGAGGTGTTTTATGTGGGAAACCATCCGGGATTCCTGATAAATGAGAAATCACAAAAAAAATGTAGTTAAATACTGTTAGCAAACAATTTGCAATGGCAGGCACACTATTATATCCAGAGTAGAATATAAATAGTGTGTTAGCACTGAAAGGGTTAGTATCTATTGCTACTAGTGATCAGCTAAGGATGAAGCGATACCACTTAGCTACTGGGAAAATAAAATGGTGAGCTGGTGGGGCAGAAGGGGATTAGTCTGATTGATTTGTCTGTTTCACCTCGATAAGGCAGGTGAAGGAGGGGCAGATCTTCCAGTCATTAATGAAGGCATCGACCTGATGAGGTTTGAGTCAGGACGCTCTGTGGATCGGGAGCGGGAGTTGGTCCGCTCTAGCATAGGACGTTGCTCTGTTGATCTGGATCTTTGATATGGCTGTCTATCTGCTGCTTCACAATTCCTGTAATGTTAGTCAAAAAGCAGCTCAGTTGACCTTTGACTTTTCTATTAACTATAAAATATGCTGCATGATACAGGTTTGGAGCAAATAATTTTGTTATGAACATTTTTGGGGGTAAATTTTCTGAGTTCGCTTCTTGATAACATACAGTTTTTTCTGTACATGTGTGATTTGGCTTGCTCCATACTCTTGATAAATGGGCTGAAATGTATCCAATGTCTCAGTAATGACTATCCATGCAATAGTCTGTTTCCTGACAATTTTGGGGTAAAAAATACTGTTATTTTGTTAATTAATACATCAACCTTGGAGGAAGAGAATAGCTGACATAATATTAAGTGTCACTAAAGCTAAGTGAAGTTTAATTGAGCATTTTTACTCACTTGCCTAGATTTTTACAGTCAACACTATATTTAGAGGTAGTACTTTTTTTTTGCAGGACAGTTCACATTCCAGTTGTTATAATTTCCATAAAGGACTGTTAACTATTATTAGACTCAGAATGGCTGTCAAAATATAGGCTAGGATATAATGATGAATTCATACACGGTGTCTGGATTGCAGTCAGATGAAAATCTACAACATCATTAGTACTTGTAAGGGTTCTACCAACTAGACAAAGTTTGGTTATAAAAAAATTAAAAAAAAAAAATCTAGCCCACAGCCTAAAGAACTGTGCCAAAGCAGCAATGGAGAAGTTACCATTAGAGATGCAACAGGAAGAAAGTTGACTGAGTATAAGAGGATTTATTGATCAAGCAATCTGGTCTTCTGCTATCTTAGGCAATTAATAGTGCCAATACTTTCAGAAAATAATCAAGTGCCACCTTTTTTACAATGGAATTGGTCTGTTTGCAAGGAGTAATACTTGCTAACAATATCCTAAAATACATAAAGTCAAGGTAATTTTTAAAGTAAAATCCATATCCTGATGGAACTACTTATTAAATTCACACTCCTCCCAGTTCTCCTTGAGTAACTGAACAGCTGTAGAATACAAATGGGGAACATGTACCCTTCAGGGCTTTTCCTTGAGCTAAGTCATATATTTTACAATGAAGTCAGTTAATACAAAGAGTGACTAGATGGTGATTAAGTGTGACAAGAAGCCGACTTTTAATTAGTATCAAAAAAGAGAGAGAGACATACCACAGCCTCATTATGAAGAGTCATGTTATTAGCAGTTTTTTATTTCTAAAAACCGTATCGAGACAGAGTATAGTTGTCTCTAGGGTGGCTAAGTTTGCTGAACACATTGAGAAAAGATTCATTAAAACTAATGTCTCTTCAGGCCTTCCATGAGGTAATAATTGGACTCCTAGAGCATATGAAGAAATTGCCACAGACAGGTTCAGAATAATACCATTCACCACAAACCTACATCTATAAGCTCCTAACAAGCAAACACACCACAGTGAGACACATAATGGTAATTATAAGCTGAGGCACTAAAGATTGGAGGAAAAGTACAATGAGCCTGGCACAAAACCACAACAAAATTACCTCACTTCTTCTTCTATCAGTTCTGTTTCTGAATGGGAAGCTTCATCAGCAAAAACATCCACTGTCTCGCTTCTTTAACATTGTGGGTAGACAAAGAAACACAACCTTAGCTTTGACATGCATGTTCCTCAGTTTAGGTAACTGTTTAACAGAGGTTTCAGTGCTATGGAAGGTGAGAAAGATGTCAGCCATTTGCATGGTGGTTAAAAAAATGACCATGGGAATAAATTCTAAGAAAAGAATATTCCTACATTCAGGAAAATTTTAAAAGGGATATAACCAAGATCCAGACTACCCACTAATACCTTGTGTACCCACAAGTTTAAGAAAATTAGTGAGCCCACAGAGACTTTCTCCTTTGGGTCTTTCACACACAGAGACCTAGGACAACCCTTCTCCTGCCAGTGAGTGGGGGACTGTTGGAGCACACAGCAGAAGGGACTGGACAATATGGCGAAGAGGTACCATTTCATTTTCTGTTTCCCTCTCCTTCCAACAGTATGTAGGACACACAGAAGAACAGGTGAGTAGCAACTACATGATTCACATAAACACTTCATGAGAAGTCTCATCCACTTATTACTCCTGTGGCCTCATTCTCTTCTTCTCACTCTCTAGTTGTTGCATTAAAAGTATTTGTTAGGATGCTAGGGGTCTGTTTTCTGGCTTTTACTTCAGGTGGAAAAACAACCAGGGGTTCCCAAAAGTGAAGGAGAACATGGATTTTGGCAGCAAACCATTTGCTTTTACATGCACCTTTGGCACCACTGATGCTTTGTATACTGAAAGATTTAAAGACTAAGTTGAATCCTGAGGTGAAACTGAATTGCTACCCCCAAGTTATAGACTACAAGCTGCACATGTCTCAGTAAAAATGGCAGCAAATGGGGGGCTATATAAGCATACTGACAGGCTTCCACTTGAAAGCTTCACTGTGTGGTTTTAGATCATACACATACAAAGAACAATTCAACAGACAGTTTTACTGTCTGGAGTGTAACAGGCATGTTCTTTCTCCTCACAATTTTTTTTTTCCTTTTAACAGTAGATATAGGTCCTCTATGACCCAGGTATTCAGAAACAAACTGGTCTTTTTATAGAAAAAAACATTACTCCAATGACAAGGTTGGACAGTGAAGCTCCTCATCTACCACAGTATACAACTATGCATAAATCTCACAATCCAGCCATAAGCACGGAGGGGGAGTTTTTAGAACACCTCAGTGAATAAAACCGTAACATTTCAGATACTATTCCCAAGTTATCTAGCTGAAAGTTTTCTCTATTCTCATTATAATACATATCATACAAATTACTGATTTTTTATAATAATCTAAGTACTTGCCCACCCATATGATATTCTAATGTATGCTAGAGGAGTTTATCTTTGCTAGCAGACTTTTCATTATAAAAACCACCAGTTAATGAAATCTCAAATAGTGACCTCCTCCATTTAGTATTGTTTATCATAGCATCCTTCCACCTTTGCTAAGGAAAGCATGCATGGTAGGTGACCTATCGCCCTGTCAAAGTCTACAGAACTCGCGAGCATAATTCTCCCCCACGATGAGGAAAGAATACAGCACGAAGTGTTTGCTTCTTAACCAAGCACAACTATCACTCTGAAACTGTCTGAGCTCTACGTAAGCCGCAATGCAGAAAGCTCTGTGAGTATTCACAAATTAATTTGATATTACAAACCCATCAACATTCAAAATTAGAATCCCGTACTATTTAGGTACCACTGTAAATTCTAGTAACTAAAAGATCTAAGCAAAAGTACTATGACATTTTGTATTAACTACTGATTGATCTGCATTGTTTTATGTTCATATTCTGGAAATTTCAAAAGCTAACTCTATTCCCAATGCAGAAAAAGAACACATTTCTAATTTTTAATTTTTCAGATTTGTTACTTAACAAATAAGAAGGAGAATTTTCAACAAATGCATACATTTGTTGATCTAAAGTTACGTATAGAGAAAGCTTTATAAAATATGAACAGTTCTCTAACAGTAAGTAATCATAACCGCTTACAACACAAATAAAAAAAAGTTGGGATTTTTTCTGCAAAATAACTGAAAATTGTTTCTCTGAAAGCCCATGTTAAGTTCTTTTACTGCGTGCAAGACTGAAAAAGCAAGCTATGTGATCATGCCAATCACAATTTTAGTATTAGGTTGTTCTTGTAACAAAAAACTGAAGAAATAAAAATAGAATTGCTGTAGGATTACAGTACACTACAATTCAATACATCCTAGTACATCTTTTTTCATCTAGGAACACTGAGCACAGAACAAGAAAAATACGATACATTTTCTAACGTTCATAATTTCAAACTCCAGCTAATACATATTGGTAATACCTGTCAGTGTCTGTGGATGGCTGCTGGATTTCAATCCTTGGACATGTTATTCTTCTACTAGCTATAGGTACTTTGCTGTTTAGTCACAGACACAAGATCCTCTGTTAGCATAACATAGATAAGCATGTCTACAAACAACTGAGATTTCTAGTACCAAGCAAGCAAACTTGAATTTGAGTCAAAAATATAGCAATGGAACATGGGAAAATGGGAAGGAGCAGTGTACTGCCAAATATCTAGATAAGTTGGTGACTGGATAGCTCACCAAATCACTCATCTACACTGATAAAGAAACTTAATATAAAATTATGTGCTGCTATAGTTTTTAAAAGCCAGGAATGTAATGCAAAATAAAAACAGGAAGCAAAGCAAGATTTTTCTTCTGTAGTAATAGTCTACCATGCTTTATATCTACATAGTCTATCTTATCTATGCAAATAGGTGCACACACACACATACAATTTATTCACATGCACATTACACTGTGGTGCATGTGATACCTACAGGTATGACTACGGGACCGTCACGGGCATGACTAAACTGTAACATACCAATATCTGAACTACTTTTCTACTAGCATACTCAACTAAGCAGACAAAGCAGAGAACTCGGCTGCAAGGCAAGCTGTGCTCCACACTGCCACCTGCAGACTGCTACTGCGGCAGAAACTCAGTTGCTTACAGCTTGCTTAGGTACCTCTGTACGTGCCATTGCAGTCACTTTGGTCATTCTATTGTAGATATATCTACTCATGCTAACACATAACAGCATGATACAATTATAAAAATGCTTCAAGAAAGCACATACAGGTCTATCTGTTGAGATTTCCTCTCCAAAACAGGCTTCATCATCAACAGATTGAAAGGCTGCTTAGTTACTGAGGAATAGTGAAGCCCGGCTTCAAGTAGGGAGTTAGACCAGACAGTTTTTTCAAGGTTCCTTCTAATCCAAATTAGTTTATGATTCTATGGATGCGGTCAGAGGATTATGTTAGCTATTATCACCAAATATGAAGAAAACCAGTAAGTGGTGCCAGTCCTGGACCAATTAAGACTGAAACTATGTGCTGAAGAATTTAATATCCTCTTTATCTGTAAAATAAGACCAAATTAATTTTGTGTATTTTGGAGGAATAGAAAAGTAACGTATTTTTGAAGGGAAAATAGTAAAAATATGTAAGCAGTTTCTTCTTCACAGAAAATCTCAACACTAAACAAAAATAAGAAGTGGTGAATGCTCTTGAGGAAGAGGATTTTGAACTTCCAGTTGAATCCAGGCAACATGTATGTTGCCTTATGACTTACCAATTTAACTTGCACTAGTGTTATAATATTAACATTTGTTGATATTTTTATTCTGTGTCTACAATATGAAAATTTTTGAGGTATTCTTCACTAATAATTTTAAAGTCTGAGAGACTCAGGTAGATGTTTGCTATAATCTAGTATTTTAAGTGTTTAGTTTTACATCATTGTCTCCAGTACTTGTAACATATATATTCATTTATATACCCTTTTAATAGTGCCTTTTGACAAATACCTCCAATTTTACCATCTTTAACAAAGACCCTCAACTGACACAAACATCTCTGTATCTTCATGAGATGAGTCACTGAAGATCATGATAAAACTGATTAGCATTCAAAAGCTGGGAACTCAAAATTCTCAAAGAGCTGAAATCCTCTCCCCCCAAGTCAATTTTATAACTGCATATATTGCTGCAACTCTCTCCATGATAATAATCTAAATATTAAAATATTAGAAATATTACGAAATACACGTTTTTGCTTTATATTATAACTTTATCACATAATTTTTTCCCATTTCAACATACAATATATCACCCACTCAACCTGAATATTGTATCATAATGTATGAGCAATGACAGGAACATTTCAGGGTTTTAATGAACATCTATTTCACGACTGAAGAGTAAGTGGTATATAAAACAATGCAGAGAGATTCAAGAGAGAGAAGCATTTCCTGGTAGGGCCTGAATGGTCAAATGCAGTTCAGCTGACCACTTAGACAACAGACTAATCAAGTGAATTAGTTGTAGGCTCAAAATTAAGCATGTAGCTAAACATGCCCTTGTACCATGCAGGACTAAATGTGATATTTGAAAAGTACATGGTGGTTTTTTGAGTGTTTGTTGTTTTTTTCCTCAGATCTTAAATATAACTGTATTTGTACATGCCACACTGTATTTATTTGGCCTCTTTTTTTCCAGTAACATTTTAAAAGACCAATAATATGGCAGACATTAAATGAGCAAAATATCAGAAACAGCTTAATACTGCAAATATGTGTTTATCTGTCTTCTGAACTGTTGGCAATAGACCTGTAACTCTGACCTCAATGAAGTCAACAAAAGTTCGATCACTTGATGAAGTTAGGATTTCAATCAGCTCATTCAAGATGACCATTTATGGAAGACTACTATCTTTTAAGTTCTTAAATTACAAATGACCAAAAGGGCATACTGTTTCTGTAAATCCACTGATCTTAATGGAATCTGATCCATTTCAGTAATCTTCATTCTATTAAAGTAAGTTCTACGCCTCATGGTCTACCTAAAGGTCAGATCAATTCACAGCAAATACTGGTATTCTTTTTCCACAGCTTTTTGGAGCTAAATTTAAATGGGGACAGACTATACTAACAAGTAAGTTTCATTTTCAAGTTACAAATCTGTTTTTTCCCCACGATATTTACCTACATTAGCATCTATTCAGCAATCTAATCTAAGACAAATTATGTAAACCAGGACTATTTAATGTCACTGTCAAAAGCAAATACAACAGCTTTGTTTGCACTAAGCACTTTCCAGCCTTCTTCAAATGCTGTCCATTTACAGCATGCTTGTGCACTTTCCCACGAAGAACAAATATGCATGGCCCTTGTCACAAGCACAAATTAAGTGTATGCTTCAAACACTCAAAAATGAAGAGCCAGCAAACAGTGGCACTCCAGCTCAAAAAGGCAAGCAAGAAATATGGTCTCAAGTCTCTTTGGCTGTACTAACATTGAGCCAAAAGTCCCTTACAAACCTCTCCAATCCAGAGAAGAGAGAAATTTGGATTAAAATACTGAAGGGTTAATTCTGGTTTTTACAAGATTTTTTAGTTTCAACAGTCACTTATGTTCTACTTCAGTCCTTGAATTCTTATACAGAATGCCTGTATTAATCAAAATATATAGAACAAATATGAATCAGAATTGCATTTAAATAGCCTTAGGACTGCAGGTGAACTGTGAATAATTCCTTTTAAATATAAATATATAGTATTTATATGTAGTATTGTTTTATACATTTTGCAATATTCAACTGAGTATAGTCTAACAGCCTTCCAGTGACCTGTTTTAGGTACATAACTATTTCTCCAGAGAGATATACTGACCTGTATTACCACAAAAGAATAAATAGAAGCACAAAATTCAAAGTATTGCCAGTAATTATTTTACTAATAAGTAACTAATTCAATATTCAGCACAATTTACTTGTTATTTAGTATTTGTCTGTACAAAATTATAGCAGTTGAGACACAGTGTATAGTATTATTTTGTATAACTTCACAACAAATGTTTTTGAGATAAAGTTTTGCAACTCTTAGTCTTTATTAAGGGAAAGTTTCCAGCAACTCTCTGGAAATTTCACTAAAGAACTTGTGGATTTACCAGCATGTTGGACCACACCATATGTTTATTTGTTTTAGTCAGCCAAAATATGCCACCTGCACAGTGCAGCTCCTACTTAGAATAGAGAGAAGGTCTGAAAGAAGCAAGCTCTGAGCACATTCACACACACACACACAAAAATAAAAATAAAGAAGAAAAATATTGCAAGAGCAAGAAGAAAATTAGTAAAGGCAAAGAATCACTAGGAAAGAAAAATCTGTGCTCTTCCTTGATCAGGAGCAACCGCAGCTGGGAAGAACTGAAGACTGTAAGGTACACTGCACTTTGCATGGGTTATGCAGCAGTCACATGGGAAGATAGACAGAACTGGGATTATTTTTGAAACTGAAAAGTATTATATCTCAAAGGCACATTCCCTACACTGTGAATGCAGGCAGGTATTATCAGTCAAAAAGCCCTTTTTCATTAAAGTGGCCCTGAACAGTGAGAACAAGTTTTAAAAATAGTTCAAACATAATTGATGTTCTTTTTCTATTTGTAACTGAACAGCTTAATCTTAGAGAAAAAAAGAGTAGCACATAAATCTGCCTTAGTTCTGAGGTAGGAAAGAAAGACATCAAGAAAAAGATACTTATTAGGAATATCTTTGGTACAATTAAAAATGAACTCTTATTATAAAGATTAGAAATACATTTTAGCTATATCTGTAAATGCTACTCTTTACTTACCCATAATTTTCAGCTGAACCATTGACTACATGATCTGCCCATGAACTTGCACCATTGTACCACCTTTACAATGCAGTTAAAATAAAGAAGTGTTATAAAGAAACATTTATTATTAAAACCACTCTAATTCATATGACATGACCACTTCCCAGTAAAAAGGGAAGCTTTTCAAATGTTTCCAAATACTTCTGTAAATTTTTTATGTTCTATTAGGTATGAGAAAACCATAGATTTTCAGATAAAAAAGCAAGCAAATTCTGTTGAATTTTTCCTTATATAATCCTTAATACGTTTCATCTTGATTCTTTTCTGCAGTTTAGCCATGGATTTCAGCTCCATAAAGATTAACTGATCCTTATCTTTTCTTAAACAGAAGTTTCATGTTTTCAATGGTTATTGAAATGGTTATTACAAATTTAACATTCCATATAGTTTAAAATAGCTTAAAATACTGCTTTTAACTTCAAAGATCTAACTTTTTAAAAATTCTCTTTCTACTTAATATGCTGCAGCTATTTAAGAAGCAGAAGAAAACGCACTTCTCTCAGATCAAACAATGAAAACGAATTACATTTTCTACCTATATTATTCTTCCAGATACCAAACATGGGCTTCCTAAACATTTGAAGCATCATTTCAGCAAATCAGTTGTAGACAACATAAAACACATGTAGAAATATTTTATCTTACATATAATCATGGAGAAAAGAAGTAACGTTACAAAAAAGCTACTCTAATTTCAGAAACCATCATATAAACTTTTTACGTGCCATTACTCCAGTATATTAAGAAAAAAATAAAAATAATACAATATTGTTTAGGGAATTTCAATTGGATATCACAATATTATCAACTGAGATATAAATTTTCCTTTGTACTGAAAATCCTAGCCACAGTCT
>VZTU01006025.1:7329-29549 GCA_013400835.1 Zapornia atra | reverse complement strand
GGACTCTTTCCAGGAGATCCCTAGTCAATCTATTCAAGGTGGGTGAAATCATACAAGATGAAATTAAAACAACCCATGATCTGAAAAATACTTGGGAATTACCACTTATATCCCCAAAATCCCAGGTGCACATCTAAGAGAGATGCAAAATCCCAAACTCCTGGCTAGTGGCAAAGCTGACAAGCAGAGCTGGGTGGAAAAGATACTGCAGTGCAAGTGTTGCTGCTGTACCATGCAGCTAGCAGGCTTGGAAGTCATTTAGCTATGTGATGGTTTTTTCCTTTACAAAAAAAAACCCTGGAAAGCTGTGTTGTAACGTGCCTCTGTGATGTTCTTTGGGTGCTGCATGTTCATACTCCATTTTGAAATGTAACTCTCCTTTTGGTTGGGTGGGGTTTTAAAATTTTATTTTAACATGCTTTATAATATAGAATCTCAGACTGGTCTGGGTTGGAAGAGACCCCAAGGAGCACAGAGCTCCAATCCCCCTTTTCCAAGATGTGCTTCTAGGTACTGCTACGAGATGAGCCCTAGGCTTGGGTACTGATGGAACTGAAACCTTCGTGTGGCTGAGGAAGCACAGATCTCCTCATGGACAGCAGAATGGTGAAGAAAAGTATTGTCAGGGTGGAAAAAATAATTAACAAGAGACCTAGACTCATCCTTCACTCTGCCTCAAGAGGCAGTACTTGGCTATGCTGCCCTGGGAAGTGAGCAAGGACCAAGTAAGTTATACACACAGGTTAGTTGACAAAAGCACATGTTGGTGTCTGCCTGAGAAAGCATCACTCTGTACAAGAAAGTAGTTGAACACTCATGAAACATAGAATCACAGTCTGGTCTGGGTTGGAAGGGACCCCAAGGATCATACAGTTCCAACCCCCCTGCCACAGGCAGGGCCACCAACCTCCAGGCCTGGAGCTACACAAGGTTGCCCAGGGCCCCATCCAACCTGGCCTTGAACACCCCCAGGGATGGGCCATCCACTACCTCTCTGGGCAGCCTGATATGATACTGAGCTTTTAAAGCAGACACTGGAATGTTACTCAGCATCCCAATCAAAATGTCCCTTTGCTTAGATCATCCTTAAAATAATTCTTCCAGTGCTTTATTTTGCAAAGAATTTGGCAGCCCTTCCTCCAACGTGAAGCAAAACCAAATATTGAAGCCCCAGAGCTGTTGCAAACTCTACAGCTCCAACAGATACCCAGCTTTTCTTTTTCCTCCCCCCAGCAGACAAAGAGGAATTTTATTTTAAATGCAGGTTTTTTTTAATGCCTGAGAAAATAGGGCAGTCACAGAGCCATGGCTTTAAACAAACTTTATTTGGGCGCTTGACTGACTGGCAATTGTGGGCAATCATTTTAGCTGTCACAAGGCCCAGAGAAATGTGGGAGAGCTCTTCCATGAAATGTTTATATTTCATAAACAAAATGATGTGCTTAACAGTCAGAGTGATGGGAGGGTTCCGGCTAATGCATTTTCCAATGTGTGAGGCAGATTATTAATGCGCTCCAGTAGCTGTTAATTTCAGTTTGCTGGAATGATTTATGGGGAGGTAAAGGAGAGAGACATAATCTAATTGAGATCAGAATCGCTGTTCTAGTAGAGGAGCACCAGCATGGGCCATGGCTGCAGCTGTATGATTAATATCTAATAAGCAAATAATCAGTTAAATTATTATCAACATTACTTTTGACAACTCTTTTGTTGCTGGGAGTGAAAGCAAAACAAGCAAACATGATTAACAAAACCCTAGGTGGATTTTTTTTTTGGGGGGGAGGATGTGTGTGGGGGGTTATTTCTCTTCCTCTATGCAAAGATAAAGGTGGGATGCTGAGGAGAAAGGAAACAGCGTGTTAGGCAGGGGTGGGAGCCCCGATCAATTGTAAGGCAGCAGGGGGGGGGAAGCATTGGTGCTGTAATATGAACAACAATTGAACAATCAGAAGAGAATCAATCTTGAAAAGGAAAAGAGGAGAGAGAGAGAGACAGAGAAAACTCCCACCCTGTCGGCATGATCCACGGCTGGGTTTGCAGCCGGCGGCTCCCTGGTCATTACAGCCCTCGTTAGTATGTCCTGCCAGTGCCCCTGCCTGCACTGCCCTTTGTCTTAGCAATGGGGGGGGTGATGTGAGCACTCAGCATCTCTTTATGGCATGCTCCCCAAAAGAGGGGGGTGAGCACCCTAATCTCACATCTCTCCAACACCCTGCTGTAATTTTTTTGTGTTTCTTAGGTTGTTTGCATTTACTTTTCTTCACCCAGCTGGGCACTCTGGATTTAGTCCTCTGCCAGTGATGTACCCAGCATAAGCTGGTTTGGCTGTGTGAAGGCTGGTTGGTGGTGGGTATGTGTGGGCACATCTGCAAGCAGGTGAAATTCACGTTACAAAGTAATTCAAGGAAGCCAAGTGATTCTGACATAGTGCAGCACAAAGCTTTGGGCAAAATGCTGCTCAGGTTTTCTTCCAGAAGGACTGTTTGCAGGAGGAAATATTGTAGGCAAGCCGTGCATCTAGTGTTCCTTCAATTCCCCTGCTCTGGAAAGTAGTAAAAGTGTATTTGGGATTAGTCAAAACCAAAGGTACCCTATTTCCCAACAGACAAGATCCATCACAATTCTTGTGGGACCGACCAGAATGTTTTTCTTGACCAAAAATTAAGTATTTAATTTGTTGTCAGACTTTTTTTTTGCCCTTGCTGCTCGTTGTGTCACCTCTCATCTGCTCACAGGGGCATCCTCAAAATCTGCATTGGTCTAGTAAAGTGCATTCCTCTGGGATACCCACCTGACTCCCTTTGTGGAAGCCCTCACTGGGTCACAGAATCGCCAGGTTGGAAAAGACCTTTAAGGTCATCAAGTCCAACCATCCCTGTCCTGTGCTAAACCAGATCCCTGAGCACCTCATCTCCCCAGCTGTTAAACACCCCCAGGGGTGGGGACTCAGCCCCCTCCCTGGGCAGCCTGTGCCACAGCCCCACAACTCTGCCAGGGAAGAACTTTGCCCTCCCAGCTGAGCTGACCCTGCCCTGGGGCAGCTTGAGCCCATTGCCCCTCGTCCCATCTCCTGTCCCCTGGCTGAAGAGACCATGGCCCACCTCTCTGCACCCTCCTGGCAGGGCAGGGGAGGTGGGGAGAAGGTCTCCCCTCAGCCTCCTCTTCTTTCCCCTCTGCCCAGAGCTGGATTCTAAGTCCCTGTCCTAGACCAGGTTCCCCACTGGTGTGGTGAGCCAGCACTGCTTGGCTGCGCTCCCCAACACTGCACCACCTCACAGTGGGGCAGGGCCTGCCTCTCCGTTACCTCCCTTGAAGAACTCTTCCAGTCCCTCTAATCCAGAACATACATTGATTTCTGTAGGATTTGGCTTTGTTTGCATACCTTGGCCTTTTCTGCTTCACCTCACCCTGCTTTCCTACAGCCTTGGCAAAGATCTGGAGTTAGCAAGCTTGCAGCCAGGGCTGTGGGCTCTGCTCTCCAGCACACAAGGTGAGCCCAGGGAGGAGCAGAGAAGGATGCAGTGTGTGTGCAGTCAAAATCTGTGAAATCTTTTCCCTTCCACCAGTTTTGAAAAATTAGATAACCCACCCTATAAAGTGCTTTCCATGGAGTCCTTTAAAGTCCTCATGCAGCCGGTGGCACCCAGATGAAGTCACCCAGGGCTGTCCATGAGGCTTAGCAAGCCCAATATAGAAGCAAACACTGTTTGTGCCTAATACAGTCAGGGAAAACTATTTAAGAACAGTTTGTCTGCTGAAAGTACAGGCCTTGCAATGCTGCCAAGATCAGGGAGTGCTAGAGGGTGATCACACAACTGGCTGAGTGATGCCTGCAGAAATGAGTGTTTCTTCCAGGGTCATAAAATTTATCAACTGGAATCAAATAACCACAAGTGGGGCAGAAGTGTAGGTAAGGGGGTGACTGGAGTGATTTTTCTCTTATACCCCAATGTTGTGCATCTTAGGAGGCTTTCAGCAATGAGCCTTATGCCATGGTGAATTCCCCTTGCTTCTCTACAGAGACATGGCTGTTTAACCATTGCAGGACTTCTCCTGTAGAACCACACATCCTGCCTTAGGTTGGACTTCTGAGCAGAGGCAGGCTGACATCTGTTTGGTTGGTTAAATAACACAAAACCCCTCACAATAAGATCTGGAGTAAGACCAATAAAGGACCTAAAACAATCCAGGAAAGAGCAAACAACAGAATTCCAGTGCCAAAAAAAAAAAGCCCTAATCCTCAAATAAAGGATAACAGATAACCAAAACTTCAGCTTTTGGCTCGTGTTTTTCCAACAGGAGTCTGTTGGACTCCTGTCTTTATACTAACTGCATGCATACATCCAGTTAATGTAAAGACAGTATGCATCTGGATGCATGCATCCAGAGATAGAGCTGCAGGGGTTGACCTGAAGTGCAGGAATTCTTGTTCTGAGTTGCTCTTATTAACCTCATTTGCAAGGAGCTCCCTTTCCTTTGCTAATCCCCCTCCCTCCTCTGTTCTCACTGTTAATGATTATAAAATAATTGTTATTATTATGATCATTTATGTTTCTACTTATTATTATTAATGATCTTTAATAATAAAGAATTAATCTTTATTATTATAAAAACCCATGCAGAGTCTTTCAGCTGGCTTGGAGAGACAAAACCATAGCACCTCTCATTTTCTTGCTCAAAGGGAAGCTTCTCTGAGGCTGAACCCTCAAATGAAAGTAGATTCAGTATCCATCAGACACAGCAAGAAGTGCCCCGTTGATGCAGCACCTCTGCTGTCTCTTCCCTGCGCCCTCAAATCAAGCACCTATGAAGAGGGGGACAGAAGGTCCTTGAAAAGACCTTGAAAAAGGTCCTTCTAGACCTGGTGTTTTCACTTCTCAACAGAAACCTTTCATGGCAATGAAAGATAATTTCTTCTCATGGTCCTACTATCTGGCAAGCAGAAGTAGGGATATTTTACTTAGGGCTGCAGGTCAGAGCAGAAGGATAAGGACCCAGCTGCATCTCTTCCCATTCTCCAACCAGACCCTGCAGCCTAGCAGATAATCCTGTACTGATGCTGGCAGCGTAGGCAAGGGGTCAGTGAGCAAGCAGCACCTTCTGGCATCAAACAGGGCTGATGCAAAGTCCATGAATGTCAGTGGAGAGACTGGCTCTCCCCATTGCCTCAAAGTTTAAACTCTTTAATAAGCAATACTGTTTAAACGTGCAAAAATACCTGTGTACATGGTGAGAGCATATGTGTTTCCCCCAAAATACAGGGTTGCTGTCAAGGGTCAGGGGTTGCACTTGGGCTGGAAGAATCCCAGACACAGAGACAGCCTGGGAGAAGAGCTCCTGGGGAGCAGCCCTGCTGAGAAGGGCCTGGGGGTTGTGGTGGGTGAGAGACTGAACATGAGCCAGCAGTGGCTCTGGCAGCTCGCAAGGCCAATGGGATCCTGGGCTCCATCAGCAGAGGGGTGGCAGCAGGGACAGGGAGGGGATTGTCCCTCTCTGCTCTGCCCTCCTGAGGCCCCAGCTGGAGTCCTGTGTCCAGAGCTGGGGCCCCCAATGCAAGAGAGATGTGGGGCTGTTGGAGAGGGGTCAGAGGAGCCACGGAGATGCTCAGAGGGCTGGAGCAGCTGCCCTACAAAGAGAGGCTGAGGGAGCTGGGCTGGGTCAGCCTGGGGAAGAGAAGGCTGTGGGGGGACCTCATTGCAGCCTGCCAGTCCCTGAAGGGAGCTTATAAGCAGGAGGGGATTCAGCTTTTTAAAAGGATAGACAATGGCAGGACCAGGGGGATGGATTAAAACTAAAGGAAGGAAGGGTTAGATTAGCTCTTAGGGGGAAGTTTTTTACAGAGAGAGTGGTGAGGGGCTGGAACAGGCTGCCCAGAGAGGGGGGGGATGCCCTGTCCCTGGAAGTGTTCAAGGCCAGGTTGGCTGGGGCCCTGGGCAACCTTGTGTAGCTCCAGGCCTGGAGGGTGGTGGCCCTGCCTGTGGCAGGGGGGGTGGAGCTCTGTGATCCTTGGGGTCCCTCCCAACCCAGACCAGTCTGTGATTCTATGATGCTCAGCTGTAGTCGGACGCTGGAAAAGTTACCCAGAAACCCTACCTCATTCCTTCTGGGTTAATTCAGCCTGTGACCCAGTGTGCTGCTTATCCTAATATTAACTCTGAGAAACTTTAATCATGTGAAGTCTCTGTTTATTATTCTGATTGTTGCGCTTGGCTCTGTTGGCTGTCCCACAGCCTCACAGGATCCAGGCGGTTCAGAGCAGAGAGCACCCATCAGAACACCCAGTCGCCCCCTCCCCAGAGCCAAAGGGGGGGGATTTCTCAGTCTGCTGCAGAA
The DNA here is from genome assembly GCA_013400835.1 of Zapornia atra. Classification (NCBI taxonomy): domain Eukaryota; kingdom Metazoa; phylum Chordata; class Aves; order Gruiformes; family Rallidae; genus Zapornia; species Zapornia atra. Next base: position 23,216 of record VZTU01006025.1, on the reverse strand, counting down.
GTAGTAAACATATTGGAGAGGGGTTGCTCCCACAAAGTGCTTTCCTCTGCTCTGGGTCACTGTTGAGGTTCAGGCTGCTGCCAAAACTTAACACTGCCTGGTAATGGCGTGGTGCCCCTCAGCAAAGGAGTTGGGTGATTTGGGTTGGGTGCTATGTGAGTAGTGATGGGTGTTTGTAAAAATAAAACCAGAGCAGCAGGAAAGCACAAAACAAGCCCTGCACTTACTAGTTTTGTATTTTCCAGTGTGTAAACTGTGAGGCTGGGCTCCCTTCCCAGCCCTGCCTTAGGCACTGCAGAGCTCAGCACCTTCATGTATTGGGAGCCTCAGCTGGCTTGTGGGTGAACTTTGCTGAAGACAAGGAACTGTAGACATCTACAATCTGAATCTGGCCCTTAAGGTTTTGGGGATGTTAATCTTAGCACCACCTGCTATAAACCCTGTGTAAGCCAGAATTTTGCCTCATGAGATCAAAACTCTCCTGTGCAAGGCAGGGATGTTAACAGATGCTCTGATCCACACCCCTGTGCACCTGGCCAGAGCTGTCCAAACTGATGGAAAAAGCTGCAGTCAGTTTAGTACCCAAAGGAGCTGATGGTTGAGTGCAGACAAAAGGGAGTGGACATCTCCCCAGTGCTGTTACTGAATCACAGAATCATAGGGGTTGGAAGGGCCCTCCAGAGCTCACCGAGTCCAACTCCCCTGCCAAAGCAGGGTCCCTAAGACAGGTCACACAGGTTGGTGTTCAGATGGGTCTGGAATCTCTCCAGAGAAGGAGACTCCACACCCCCTGGGCAGTCTGTCCCAGTGCTCTGTCACTGAATGATTCCCTTGGACATCCAGACAATGTCCTCTGGGTTGAAACCCAGCTGGGACGAGCCACAAAGTACAGACACTGATCCCAACCTCCTGCAAAGATTTCCAGTGCTTTCAAGTCTACCAGATAAGGCTAAAAAATCCTCAGGTGGTTCTTCAGTCCTCCTTGGCAGGACTTCATCTTCTTCCCAACCCACCTCCAGAAATAGCCACATGAAGGAGCTGTTTAAACAACCAGCTGATCCAGGGAATGTCAAAGCCTGGCCTTGCTTCGCTGCTGTGCGTGACAGGTCTTTTGGGAGGGCACAGGCATCTCAGCCTTCCTGGAATGAAAAGTTGCACAGGACCAGGCTTGTGCATTTAGGTAACTTGGGATCATTGGGGTTTCTTTGGCAACCCCTGAAACTCTCCCTGGTTTCGTTTCCTAGGTGTAGGGTATTGGCCTTCGGTCCTCCAAAAGGTGCATTCTTCTCTTATCACCTTTTCAACATTCCCCATGACACCAGGAAAAGGAATGTGTAAAGTAATGGCACCCTTTAGGTTATCAGACCTGGGAACTGAGGCCAGTTTATTTGCAGTGAGAGCATTTAAATTTCTAATGCTTACCTTTATAGAAGTTCACAGAATCACAGGGTTGGAAAAGACCTTTAAGCTCATGGAGTCCAACCATCCCTGTCCTGTGCTAAACCATATCCCTGAGCACCTCATCTCCCCAGCTGTCAAACACCCCCAGGGGTGGGGACTCAGCCCCCTCCCTGGGCAGCCTGTGCCACAGCCCCCCAACTCTGCCAGGGAAGAACTTTGCCCTCCCAGCTGAGCTGACCCTGCCCTGGGGCAGCTTGAGCCCATTGCCCCTCGTCCCATCTCCTGTCCCCTGGCTGAAGAGACCCTCGCCCACCTCTCTGCACCCTCCTGGCAGGGCAGGGGAGGTGGGGAGAAGGTCTCCCCTCAGCCTCCTCTTCTCCAGGCTGAACACCCCCAGCTCCCTCAGCTGCTCCTCAGAGGATTTGCCCTCCAGCCCCTTCCCCAGCCTGGTTGCCCTTCTCTGGACTCGCTCCAGGACCTCGGTGTCCTTCTTATGGTGAGGAACCCAGAACTGGACACAGCACTTGAGTTGCAGCCTCACCAGTGCCCAGCCCAGGGGCACAATCCCCTCCCCAGACCTACTGGCCACGTTGGCTCTGACACAAGCCAAGATGCTGTTGGCCTTCTTGGCCACCTGAGCACACTGCTGGCTCATGTTCAGTCAGCAACCACCCAAAGGAAGGGAGCATGTTCAAAACATACATGAAATTGTAACACGTGACCCTCTAGGATGAATTCCTGACATGACAACACATGGAAATAATGTTTCAGCTTCAAGGGCATCAGCAAATTAAATGCTGATTAATATTTGCCCTGCTATATTTAGGAAAGCTCTGTCAAGAGCTTCATCTGTTGGTTGTGAAGGTATTTGTTTCGGCACAGACACAAACAGGGTTTAAACAGAAGCAGTACAAAGTACTCATTGTTTCAGCTTAGCAGCCCAGAAATGACCTGCTCAACACAGCTTGGTCTAATAGTTGGGAAATAAGTATTTATGTTGTGCATATGGTGGAGAATCCCCAGTCTTTCCAGCAAAGCCCCCAACTTGCTTCCCTCTCTAAACAGGACTTGAAGAACATGCTTATACCTTCAAAAGCACTGTGTTTAATCCAATTTTGTCTACCTGCATCTATCTCAACCATAATAGAAGGCCTGTTACCTATTGCAATAGCTGATTTAACAATTAATAGCTGATGTTTGCAAAGAGCATTGGAATCCAGGTCTGACCTTGCATCCTGGTTTGGGATCAGTGTGGTGACATTGCATGTGGGACTAATCTGTGCTAAAGCAGCTATTTCTACTGTGGTTTCTGATCATTTCCTGGAGTCTTCTCCCTTTGTTTCTTGTGCATATGTGTATGTAGGCATGTATGTAGGTATGGGCTTCTTGGGATAAAACAGCCAGGGATCTCCTGGAGAGAGTCCAGAGGAGCTACGAAGGGGATGAAGGGCCTGGAGCATCTCCCCTGCCAGGAAAGGCTGAGTGAGCTGGGGCTGTTCAGCCTGGAGAGAAGAGACTGAGAGGGGATCTGATCAATGGGGATCAATAGCTGAATGGTGGCACACAGGGGGACATGGGCAGCCTCTTCTCAGTGTCTGTGGGGACAGGACAAGGGGCCATGGCCTCAAGTTGGAGCAGGGGAAGTTCCACCCCAATGTGGGGCAGAACTTCTTCCCAGTGAGGGTGAGGGAGCCCTGGGACAGGCTGCCCAGGGGGTGTGGAGTCTCCTTCTCTGGAGAGATTCCAGCCCAGACCTGTCCTAGGGACCCTGCTTTGGCAGGGGGTTGGACCCCATGGGCTCTGGAGGGCCCTTCCCACCCCTGTGAGTCTGTGTGATATCTTTGTTAGCGTACAGATGCACGTGTGTGTAAGCACACACACATCCAGCTTCTGCTGTACATGAGAGATGTCTCATTATTTCTTTGCATATATGAGAGAATACACAGAAGAATAATGAAGTGCAGCAATTAATACTTATGTTTCCTCACAGAAGCAGAGTGCCTATATCACACCTGGGTGGAACTTCAGTTCCACCCCGGGATAGATAACTCCAGCTGGCAGGTCCCTGAAAAGTCACTACACTGCTTTTACAGGGGGCACCTGAGCAATGCTGGGTGACAAAGCCTCTGCACTGGGGTCTGACCAGACTGCCCAGGAGCACCCTTCTGCTCCATATGTGCTATGGAAATGGTGGTGCAGAGAGTGATGCTGCATCCCCCACCCTCACACTCTGGCCAGCAGTCTGGAGCTGGACAGAGGGTGAATTTCTGCGGGGGACTGTGGTTTTACATCAGGACCTGGGTGGTCTTAAATATATTCCCCTGAGCTCCTTAGATAATGTGAGAGTAAACGTTAAAAGGAGCAGCTCTGTTTGTTTGCAGTTGCTCATTGTGTCTGAACAGCAGGGTGCTTATTGAAGTCCCCACAAGTTCCTTCTTGCAGAAAGCTGCAGGTTTGAAGCTCAGGCTAGCTAGAGCCTGGCACTGCTGAGTTTCCCCTTACCATTCCTCAGGCATGCCCCTAAACACCCTCCTCACAGGAAAGCAGAAGCAGCTAAGCAGATACTGACCCCCCAGCAGGAGCCAGACGTAGGCAGCAGTGTTTTCCTGAAAGAAAACTTGGTTGGATTGCTGCCCTGGGAATTCAGACCTGTTTCAGGAACAAAGCTAGTGACACATGCACAGATTTAGCAGTATGATTTCTGATTTGCCCTGGGGAAAATACCTGTCCCTGTGCTGAGGATTGGTGTGTCCCATCAAAGTCATTCTTGCAGTAGGAAGCGAAACCTGTGGCAGTACGCATCAACACGTAGCATCATCCTCAGGCTATTAGGGTCTCCAAGAACCTTGGTAGAACCTGGGTTTGGCCTTTAAAATCCAGAAATACAGTTTCTAGGAGTATAATTCTTCTTTTTCTTAAACTGTTCCCATTGTAAATTATGGGGCTAACAGCTGGCTTCCAATGAAGTCAACTATTAATTGTACGTTCCCTACCCTGCCTTGTGTAAATCAAGATGAGAAATGAGCAATCTCCTACTATACAACACAGACACTCTACACAGGGAAGTAATTTAAGGGGGGATGTCAGCTTGCTTTGAAAGGCTGCTTTACTGCAAACAAGGCAATGAAAAAAAACCCTGCTCTGGGGAAAGCTCCCCTAGGTGCCACCAGGAAAATCCTGTGGCTCTGGCAGTGCCGTCGTTCTCGTACTGATACTGGTATCAAGATAAACTCCTGGTCTAGCTTAGTTGTCAGAGCTTAGTTGAGATGACTTAGTTGTCAGAGATGACTCCATCTGGAGCACTGTGTCCAGAGCTGGGGCCCTCAATACAAGAAAGATGTGGGACTGTTGGAGAGGGTTCAGAGGAGGCCACAAAGATGCTCAGAGGGCTGGAGCAGCTGCCCTGCAAAGAGAGGCTGAGGGAGCTGGGCTGGGTCAGCCTGGAGAAGAGAAGGCTGTGGGGGGACCTCATTGCAGCCTGCCAGTCCCTGAAGGGAGCAGAGACACAGGAGGGGAATCAGCTTGTTCCAGGGCAGAGACTGGCAGGACAAGGGGGATGGATTAAAGCTAAAGGAGGGAAGGGTTAGATTAGATCTTAGGGGGAAGCACTTTGCAGAGAGAGTGGGGAGGGGCTGGAAGGGGCTGCCCAGAGAGGGGGTGGGTGCCCCATCCCTGGGGGTGTTGCAGGCCAGGTTGGCTGGGGCCCTGGGCAACCTTGTGTAGCTCCAAGCCTGGAGGTTGGTGTCCCTGCCTGTGTCAGGGGGTTGGAGCTCTGTGCTCCTTGGAGTCCCTTCCATCCCAGACCAGCCTGTGATTCTATGACACTATCAGTGATGTGTTATGTGACTGGAATTATACCCTTGAATCAAGAGTATAAATATTCAAGGATTTTTTTAATGTGTTGGGGGTTTTCTCCTCTCTTGGACTCACTCCATTATTCATATCACACTAGTGAAGTTAGTGGGGTTCTTTCAGTTTTCACCCCAAATCAGGATGCAACACACTTTGTGCCTGAATACAGACTAGAAAAACAGGGAACCACATCAGTTGTCTGGTAGAACCTGCAAGTTGAAGTGGCTGGCCCTGCTGCCAGCTGTCTTTCCAGTGAGCTGAGCATCCATTCCCAGGTTGCTGGTACTCTGTGGGTACTTATCTGTAATAGTAATGAAAGAACTAATTGTTAATTGAACAGCAAAAACAGTATTTCAGGCTTTTTTTCCTGATGAGTGAAAAGCAGAAGTCATGATTCTGGTTGTGTCTGTTCATCTCTTCCTTGGGAGCGTTGCCTGGAGTGAGGAGACCCTGGCTGCCAGCCCCCTGCCCTGTCCCTGTCCTTCTCCAGGGCCCAGCAGTGGGACTTTGCCCTTCCCTCAGGGATGGGTGGCAATCTCACCAGCCCACCTCCTGCTTTCCCTAGGTATCCTTCATGACCCCCATGTCAAACCTCAGAAATCTAACACTCTCTAGGAGTCTACAGCTGCTTCTGTCAGCTGGGACCTGCCCAATCCTCTTTGTCAGTTCAAGGAGAAAGAAAATAGGAGAAAACTATCAAGTTTTAAGTGAAGCATTGTGAAGTAGCAGAGCATAACTGCACAAACCTTGTTTTCAGCAGTAGATTGGATTATCTGTATATTGTACCATAAATGGGTTAGGATTACAAGCAGAAGATGCCCTGATCATTTTTTATATCTTTCTTTCTCTGCCTTTTTTTTTTTTTCTTCTTTTTTTTCTTTTTTGGGGTGGAATTCATGTGTCAGGAAACCTTTGACAAACATGATTTCCATACTTAAATTGAGCAATGAATTGAAACTGCCAAAAGGGAAAGGGGGAGAGAGGGAAGAGAATACATTCTATAGCTGTGTCTTTCAAATTGCTTTACCTATTGATAGTTTTGTCCCATGCTAAATGCAATTTCCACAATATAGGAAGCACAGACTGAGAAACTGAGCTCTAATTAAATCAGGAACGTTTGGTTCTTTCATGTGAACAATGCAAGTCTAAAGTGATCTTTCCAGAGGAAAAATTAAATCAAGCTCCATGTGAAGGTCTGCCACTTCAAATGGATTTCACATTTGGGGTTTGGAACAGGTTTGGGTGGTGCAGAAGAGGACAGTTAGCTGTGAGAAGCACCCCCCCCACCCCATAAACAGCGTTCCCACCTCCCCTTCTCACCAGTGCTCACCAAGCAGCTCAGGAGCTCCTTGGGCTTTCCATATGCAGTACCAGAGTAACATCTCATGGATCAAGAGTGATTTCCCTGTGAGAGCTGTAATTACAGCCCCTGCTAAGCTAATGAATAGGTCCCTTTGGAGGTTTAGTTAGGGCAGGATGTATTTCAAAGCTGCTCACTCATGAAGTTGAGCTGAGGGCATGTGTGCTCAAGAGAGCGGGTGCCACGCTCCAGTGTGCTTGGCTGGCTGTACTGCTGGAGTGACTTGGCATGAGGCAGGGGCTGGGGTGTCATCCCCAGATATGTTTCCCCTTCTGATCTGCAGGGTTTAGTTGACAGCATCCAAACCTACCATCAAGTGATGAGCAGTCCTGTAACTTAAGCTGTGTTGAATTGCAAAGACAAACGGTCCCGTAAGCTGTGACCTGCTGGTGTCCCCTGTGTCAGAGATGTTGCTGGGGGATCCCTGAAGACCTTGCAGGAGCATATCCCAACTGCCAAGGGCTGGTAGCCACAGCTGGTGCCATGCTCCCAGGGTGGGCTGGTCACAGGGGCATTGTGCTGAGGGGTGGGCAACACCCACTTCTCAAGCTCTCATTCCAGTTGGGTTCTTCTGTGTTACGAACATCACATTGCATACAGGATGACATAATCATCCTGATTATTGATGTGATAGAAAGCAGCCCTGCAGAAGAGGACTCAGGGTACTGATGGATGCAAAGCTGGACATGGGCCACCAACATGCACTCACAGCCCAGGAGGCCAGTGGCATCCTGGGCTTCATCACCAGAAGTGTGGCCAGCAGATCGAGAAAGTGGATTCTGCCCCCCTGCTCTGCTCTGGTAGGAGACACCCCTGCAGTGCTGAGCCCAGCTCTGGGGTCCTCAGCACAGGGAAGACATGAATCTCTTGGATCAGGTCCAGAGGAGGCCATGAGGATGATGAGAGAGAGCTAGAACACCTCTCCTGTGAAGCCAGGCTGAAAGAGTTGGGCTTGTTCAGCCTGGGGAAGGGAAGGTTCCAGGGAGACCTGAAGGGACCTACAGGAAAGCTGGGAAGGACTGCTTGTAAGGCCATGGAGTGACAGGATATGGGGCAATGGTTTAAACTAGAGCTGGGCAGGTTTAGATGAGACATGAGGAGAAGTCTTTCACTCTGAGGGTGGTGAGACACTGGCCCGGGTTGCCCAGAGAGGTGTGGAGGCCTCATCCCTGGGGACATTCAGGGCCAGGCTGGATGGGGCTCTGAGCAACATGATCTAGTGAAGGTGTCCCTGCTCACTGCAGGGGGTTGGACCAGATGGGCTTGGAAGGTCCCTTCCCACCTAACACAGTCTGGGATTCTGTGATACTCACCTGATGCAGCCTCTTTGTATGCTCTTATTTTTGACACTGGTTCTAGAGATTTGCCATAGCTGGCAGGGGAAGGAAGAGAAACCTTGGTGGGGGAGGCTTCTACCAACCCTGTGGCACTCTTACACAGGACACATTTGCTCTTACATAGGAAAAGGACAATTTCTGGTCTTTAGTACCTTTCCTCAGAAGAACAGCCCTGGCTACACCCATTGTTTTGAAGCCTTTTTGTGCATAACATGGTTATCATCGCTATCACAGAATCCTAGGGGTTGGAAGGCCCCTCCAGAGCCCATGGGGTCCAACCCCCTGCCAAAGCAGGGTCCCTAGGACAGGGCAGGGCTGGAATCTCTCCAGAGAAGGAGACTCCACACCCCCTGGGCAGCCTGTCCCAGGGCTCCCTCACCCTCACTGGGAAGAAGTTCTGCCCCACATTGGGGTGGAACTTCCCCTGCTCCAACTTGAGGCCATGGCCCCTTGTCCTGTCCCCACAGACACTGAGAGGAGGCTGGCCATTTATACTTAAGATATTTATAAACATTAATAAGATCCCCCCCCAATCTTCTTTTCTCTAGGCTGAACAGTGGTCTTGGTGAGGGAACCAAGCTATCTATCACCCCTACAGTGACCCACTCCTCTCTCTGCTCCTCACAGCAAGGGCAAGGAGAAAAAACTCTGGTGGAAACCAGAGAGGTACATTAACAACCTTGAGTGGCCAGGTCCCAAAGTCACCCAAGCTCTCTCACCTTGCTCATCCTCAATTTGGGATTCTGAAGGAAAAAAAGGCGACACCAGCAAAGAAGGGGGAGTTCACAATTCACAAACCAATTTGTGTTGTTTCTGCAACACTGCAAAAGTGAGACTCATGAATATGCTAATGAAATTGCAATGAGAGTTTTGGCACCGTTTCATCACCTCAGCTAGATGAGGGAGCAGTGGCACCACGGGTGTACACGTCTTTGGGAAAGGCTGGGAGGTTGGGGGAGGAGGGGAAAACAGGCCTGCAATATTCATAATTCAACAAAAATTGCACTGCCTCTACCATAAAATAACAATAATGCCTGTGGATTGATAAGAAATAGCTCCTGGGTTAGCCAAAGGGCTCGTTGTTTGAGAGTACTTCTCATGCTGCCACGCTGGTATGAAGGTCTCCTCCCTCTGAGAAGTCTCTGCTCAGAGGTGACATGCTGCTGTGCCCCCACATTCAGTCCTGTCCTATGGCAAGTGAGCAAGAAGTGTGAGTGCAGGAGCAAAGAAATACCAGGACCATGGGATGGCCCAGCTCTGGTTGTCTTTCTCTTGGAAAGGGAGCAAGGAATAAGCAGCTGGAGAAAGGTTTGTGTCCCCTTTAGCTGGGGCAGAAGAGAAGCAGCCAGGTAGGGGTGGGGAATGAGATCCAATGGAGCGTTTGGGATGTTCTCTCCTCAAGAAGTACTTAGGTTAGGCTGCCCCTGAGTTGTGTAGGGTGATATAAGACCTCTGGATTGGGAGATCCCTGGGAAGTTGGCCACTGTGCTTGTTTCAAGAAACATAATATAGCAATAAACCAAAACAGCTAAGGTCAGAGCCTGGTTTTGTATGTGGTGTGTCCCCAGAGAGAAGCGTGCTCATGTTTAAGGAGGTGGAAGCTATGAGTGTCAGGAAAGTAGTCATCTCTTGATAAATGGTCTCCATGAAAGAGTACAACTTCTGCCCTGCTATTATGCAGCCTCTCTTGGACCCTGTATGGTGCATTCATGGAAAAAAACCCAAAGTGTAGGCACAAATTAAGCTGTTTTTATTTGTGTTCCACAGTTAAATCCAGGAGTAAACACTGCAGGCACTGTAAGACAGCCCTGACACATTGCACCCACACTTACCATCTGTTTAGCAACTGAAGGAGGAATTAAACCCACGGTTGATCTTGGTAGGAGCAAGAGGAGTCTCAGAGGAAAGAAGCATGGGTTAGAGAAGGAAGCCCAAAGATCAGATCTTCCTTGTTTATTCCCATGAATAGTCCCACTGTGCTGAAATCTTTTCCTTGCTTTCCAGTGAAATGGGAAATGCAGGAGTTGCATTTCCTCATAAACCTTCAGGAGTTTTGCACTAACCTCTGCTCAGCCCCTCTTCTTGCTTTATTTTTATGGGCAATCATAAACTCTCAGTGGAGCTGATCCCATAATTAGCTTAACTCTTTTATTTCTGTGGTGTGCAAGAGCCAGGTAAGATAGACTTGGGCTTCAGACCACTTTAGTGCCCACACCTTTCAGTGTGATGAGAGAACGTGCAGGATGGGGTGATTCACACCAAAGGAAGATTTTGTTTGGTCCCAGAAACTTCAGTAGTGACATTTTCAGAACTTAAGGGCTGGTTTAAAGAAGCTCCTGAAATGAGAAGGCACAGAATCACAGACTTGTAGGGGTTGGAAGGGGCCTCCAGAGCCCATGGGGTCCAACCCCCTGCCAAAGCAGGGTCCCTAGGACAGGTCAGGGCTGGAATCTCCCCAGAGAAGGAGACTCCACACCCCCTGGGCAGCCTGTCCCAGGGCTCCCTCACCCTCACTGGGAAGAAGTTCTGCCCCACATTGGGGTGGAATTTCCCCTGCTCCAGCTTGAGGCCATGGCCCCTTGTCCTGTCCCCACAGACACTGAGCAAAGGCTGGCCATGTCCCCCTGTGTGCCACCCTTCAGCTATTGATCCCCATTGATCAGATCCCCTCTCAGTCTCTTCTCTCCAGGCTGAACAGCCCCAGCTCACTCAGCCTTTCCTGGCAGGGGAGATGCTCCAGTCCCTTCATCCCCTTCGTAGCTCCTCTGGACTCTCTCCAGGAGATCCCTGGCTGGTTTGTCCCAGGGAGCCCAGCACTGGACACAACACTCCAGGTGGGGCCTGACCAGGGCAGAGCAGAGGGGGAGGATCCCCTCCTGTGACCTGCTGGCCACACTCCTCCTGATGCCCCCCAGGATCCCATTGTCTCTCTCAGCCCCCAGTGCACACTGCTGGCTCTTGGCCACCCTGTCACCCACCAGGACCCCCAGGTCCTTCTCCACAGAGCTCCTCTCCAACAGGTCATCCCTTTGGCCACTCATGGAAACTGGCTTCTAAGTTTTTAAGGCTAGCTGGGTGCTCATTTGCTCAGGGTTGTACTTGTACAGGTTGATGCTATGAGAACAAGTGGCTTTGCATCAGACATGATGATGTCATACAGGAAGAGGGGAAAGAAATTCCTCAGGACCAATATAGAAAAAGATATCAAGAGGTGCAGAGGTCACATAATTCCTTCTGAGACTCATTTACCTGTTTGATACCTGGCAGGTAACTGGGACATCTAATAGCATCACCCTTGCTGGTTTATTTACTAATCATCATAGTTACTCTTTTCATTACCTCCACAGTGTAATGGTTATTTTATGAAGGCTCATTAAATTTAATGAGACACCACCAGATTTTATCACCTTCTAATAAAATGGGTAGGGGGAGCTGTTTTCTTTCTGATTCATGCAGCTCCAGAGTACCTTAAATAGTCAGGTATTTGGCTGGGTTATGAGCAGGGCCCCTGACATTCTTTCTGGTGGCCTCCTTGGGGAACATCAGCGATTAACAGCTCTTCATATAAAGATGAGTACAGGGATATGCCTAGATAGGTAAAGGTTTATTTTACACTCACATATATATATTTATATATATATATTTTATATATATAAATATATATATATATGTTTTTTATATAGATATAGATATAGATGTATGTGTGTCCTGGGGATTTTTCTTCCAATGGAAGATACAATTCTGCCAGGATTAGAAAGGTTATTTGGAGATTATCTGATCAGGAGCTTGTCAGCTCCAAAGAGAAGACACTTGCCAAGGTCCTCAGTGAATGTAGGGTAGTTTCTCCTAGCAGAGAATCAGGTTCATGACTACTGAGCTTATTACTTTAGTTATTGCACAATTGTCCATTATCATTTTATCTTTTTTTTTTAAAGTATGGGAGATAATGAGATTTTGGAAAACTGTGAAGAAAATGCTTAAAACCATCAGAGAAACCAAGCAACAGTCTTCTATAAGTATGTCCTCAGGAAGATGGTCCATAGATCTCCTCTTCCAACAGGCCATTGCCTAGGAACATCATATCACTAAAAAATAAATACTGAACTGAGCTTATTGATAAGCTAAGGCAGCCAGGGAGGGAATGTCCAGGGAAGGTGCATCTGATCACCTCCACTTCAAGTAGAAAAGTGTTTAATTAGTCCTGATGGAAGTATTGGGGAAGAGAGTGGCTGGCCCAGTGAGAGCCATCTGCTCTGCAAAGGGTCTCTGCTCGGGCAGTTGGAGGCTGTGGGGTGAGGTGTGTTTGGTGGCTGAGGGAGGAGAGCATGAGGAAACAGTGCTGTAGCATGCAGTGGCAGCAGGAGACCAGCAGCCTGTATGGGGAATAATACTGTCTTAATAAAGCAATACACTTAAAAATACAGAGCAAACCCCAAAGGTGTTACAAGAGGAATTCTCTCTCCTATTGATGCTCTATGCTGTGGTCTGGAAGCTGTGTCTGAAATCACTGTATCCACACACAGAGCTACCTTTGAGCTTGTGTTGTCACTTCAGTAGCAGAACAATCAAATTTAGGAAGTAAAGATGCTTTGAAACATGTAGGGAGGCAGACTCATGAGTAAACAGCCCAAGCAAACAAAACTCTTCCACATGAAATTGGTTGAATTATTCATTATAAATAAATTATGTGATAAACATAGCCCTTTCACTGATAGCCCACAACCCTACCCTGACTTCAGGACGTGTCCTTGGTACCCAGAAGTGTGTGAAGAAGGGGCTGTCTTCAGGCTGCTCCTTTTCTTTGCCACCTCACTGTGTGTTACTGTGCTGTTAAGCTGAAAATAACAACAGTGACCAGGTGCTGTGAACTGGGAATTCACATTTGCCATTGTTCTGTCTGGCATATCAGCTCTCCAGCTTCCTCCTCTTCACTTTCTGTCCCTCCAGTGACTCGCCTGACATGGCAACACCTTGCTGTGTCTCTCTGTCTCTCAACCCTGAGGTGGCTCACCTGTCCCAGTGACTCCAGTCACGCTCCTGTGGCAAGTCAGGATGGGAGAGGTAGGGCACATCCAACCTTGGTGGTCTTGGGCAATTGTTCTGGAGGACTGGAAGAATTGGGATTGTAATCAAAACCATTATCCCTGCCTGTCAGTGATTCATCTGATACCCTTAGGCTAATAATCAAAACAAACCCTTGTTTCTAGCCTGATGTTGTGGCACAGCTTTAAATACCAATGTTGAACTGATTAGGCATTTTCCTTACAAAATAGATTCTTTTTTCTGGGAAAATATCTATCTGCCAAGCCACATCTTTCCCCTAGAAACCATAATTTGGATTAAGTTCTCCCCTAGAAAGTTTCTCTGAAGGAGCTTGGAATTACACATCCAATTGGGGGAGAGATGAGGGATAAGAGTCATGTTTAGCTAGAGGCCCAGCAGTGAGGGTATTTACCTAAAAAGAAGGGATGTCTGGCCTCTCTGCTCGACTCTGATGTAGTTACTGACTCAAAGCTGAACAGCTCCATCCAGAGAGAAGTCCACACCAGAGCAACCCACAGCCCAGTGCAGAGGGTTTGCTTGGGAGGAAGGAGGCACAGGTAGAGGTCCCTGCTTTTGCTCAGAACAGTCTTGAGGCAGGGTCCCTCATTTCCATGGTCTCTTCTATCTGGATTTGATTCTTTTTAAAATAAACTCTTCCCAAAAAAATTTGCATTGGCCCTGATGCAGAGCACAAAGTATTGTCAAAGTTCAGTTAACATTTGCCTGATGGGAAACTTTTCTGTTTGGTTCAGTGCTCCTCAGTGCAATAGTGGGATATTTTTCAAATCATAGCTGAATATTGGTCCCAGGCAAGTTCATCACCATCCAGGAGTACTGGTGGCTCTGATGACCCTGCCTCCACCATGCACATTTGGCCATTGAGGTCAGTGTTCCTCAAAGCAGAGCAACCCCAGGCTCTCAAGGTGGGGTGGGAGTAGGGATGACAGGGCAAAGAGCAATGGAAGAGTCAGATGCCCAACCTCACAGATTAAAAAAGAATTAAACCAGCCTAAATGCTGTATTTATGCCTCACTGGTGTAAAGCCAGAGGAGCTCCTGTAACTCAGTTTGTGGGACTGACAGCAAGATTTCTTCCCTGATATATGTGCTATATCCTTATCATAACAGCAGCAGTTAAGAGGTATATAAAAAAACCTGTCCATCCTCATTAGGGTAAAGTTGAGTATAGTCTATTCTTGCTTTAATGCAGTGATCTAATTAACCTTTAGCCAGAATTAAAATGACCTTGAATTGGCCTTGTGACCTCCAATGCTTAATGTTGTTAACTTTAAACAAGCTTTTTGGGGTGGTCAGGAGCAGCATCTGTTAAAACGGGCAAAAGGTCGAATCCATTTACTTCAATACACCTACTGCAGACATCCGTGGGCTGCCTGCGTTTTGAGAGGGGGCAGAAGATGTGGCTTTGAAGAGAAAGGGCAAGGTATCTGTAAGAAAGCCTGCGAGGAGGGGGATGCACCGCTCTGGAGATGCCTTTTCACCATCTCCTTGTACTTTCTCAGCTGTGAGCCTCTTCGTTGTTTTCTTTTTAAGTTCTGCTAAGTGCAAAATCCCCCCAGGGTGCGAATTAATGCCCCTCGGTGGGCTCTACACCGAGGTTTTAGCTGGTTTAGAGGAAGGTGGGAAGCCGGTCGCTGTTCTCACGGCTGCTCGTGCCAGGGCAAGGAGATGCCCGTTGTAGTGTCACGTTTTGGGCTGAGCTTTACATTCCATCGGGGGCCGAGGAAATACCTGCTGGGGTGTAAAAAATAAAGAACCAGACGCCCAGTTGAATTCCTGGATCACAAGGTCACCGATGGAAATGACTTTAGTGGGGGGGGAAAAAATACACTGTCAGGGCAAAGAATCTCAAAGGCAACGTGTAAGGCTTGAGATGAAAACAATCTGCTCGGATATCTCCTCTGATTGATGTTAAGGCGCTGGGATGTTCTGTACACGAGGCGGGTTTGCTCTCAACGCCCGGGATGCGGGGATGTGGGGATGTGGGGATGCGGGGATGTGGGGATGCGCAGCCCGCAGCAGCAGCAGTGCCGCCGCTCTCCCGACCCCTCGCACAGCTGGAGGGTCAGCTCTCTCCTTCACAAAAACCCACGGACCGCAGCGGTTCTGGCTGGGAGCCGCTTGGGCGAGCTCCGCCCGTGGGTACCCCGCCGCTCCCGTAGGTACCCCGCCGCCTCGGGGGCTGCATCCCGGGGCAGCATCCCGGCGGGGGCCGGGGCGGGAGGCGTTCTCCTTATGTCAGCAAAGCGATGCTGTTGTTGCTTATCGCTGTGCGTCTCGCTGCTGCCCGTCGCGGTTCTGGAAGCTGTTTTTCCGAGGGGTTGAGCAAAGCCGGACCCTAAACGCCGGCTCTTTGTAGTACATTAACATAGTGCATTAACATTTGTAATGCGGCGATTGTTTTCCATAATCGATGGCATCAAGTTCCTTTTCTTGGGGCCCCTCGTGTTTATTTACATTTATTCCGCACGCGTCACTTTCCATCAGGAGCAAAACCCGATTTCCTTGTCCTACATCTGCTCTCGGGATAACCTTAATTCACCGTAAATCTATTTGCGCTCCAGCCCGCCGTGAACCCGGTCTGATGATGCTGAATGATGGGGTGGGGGTGGGGGGGAGAAGACCCCCGGCTCCTCCGCTGTAACACCGGCCTTGAGTGCAGCGGGGTGGGANATTATTATTATTACTATGATTTTGCGGCAGTTTCTGTTTATTGGCGTGATGCATTTGAGCCCAAACACATTAGGTGCATTATTCATTGGGTACATTTGTCAGAACATGCATGTGTATAAAGAACTAATGATCCATATTAAATTAATGACGCTATAAAAAAGAAAAATACCCCATACACGCAGTTTATGACGGCAACTCCCGACT
>VZTU01006024.1:4238-14469 GCA_013400835.1 Zapornia atra | reverse complement strand
GATTTGGTGCTCTGCCAAGAACAAAATACTGTCTGCTGTTGTAAGGATTGTTATGGGCCAGATCTTCAAATCTTTACTACTGGGAAAGTGTGTTTGTCCAACTATTGAGTTAGTAAAGATATCTGATTTGGCCCAGTATCTTTTACATCTACGCCTTTTACATCTGTCTCTTTCCTCCCTGAATGCACAAGTGAATACAGTCTTTATAATAGAAAAAAAATGGATCCAGCAAATTAAGCAGTCCAGGATTTCCTGCTGTAACTATGCCTGACCTGGCTGATTAGAGATTTTTGTTTTAAACACTGCAATTAATTTCTATAGTATACAAATCTGATGATCATGGTATTTGCATGTATGGAATAAAACAAATCCAATGTGAGCACCCAAGAGGAGAATGGAGATCTGAACAATGTAGTGTCTAATAACTGCATCATGGAAAGTTGGAAATTACTTCTGTTTTGCTTGCTGCTTTTTCTAATGCTTGTAGTATTTCAGTTCCAAAGCATCTTAGAGTCAGAATAAAAGAATACTTACGACGTCTGTTAAAATTTCAAAGTGGATCTGTCCACAACTCTTTCATGTTGGCTTTCAGTAAACACTGAGTATTTCTAGCCAGAATCTCCCCTTTTGCACTTCAGAAAGGAGACAGAGCAGACAGCTTCATCTAATCCCAAAGGTGCAAATTTCAGACTAATTTATTTTTTTATGAGTCTCACAAATAATTTCAAATAATTCCAAAATAGCTTTAGCTCATATGTGTGTGATATATGTCCAGACATTTAAAATCCAACAAGAAGAATTCAGTAAACAAAAGTTTCATTATAATTGATTTGCCTATCTCTGTCTCACAAAAATTTCCCAGCATTGTCTGAATGCAATGATGGCTGCTGTCATGAATACAAATTACATGCTTTAATATCTTCTCTTTGCTGTGAAAAAGTGATTAAAATAGAATTTTAAATTGAATTGGTTTACAAAAAGGTTACAAGTTATTAAGTTGATTTTTACTGTAGAATTATTTTTAAATGATACAGGATGGAGAGGCATTCTAGAAGGACCAGAGAGCAGTGGAGGAATTCCACTGTTTTAATGCAAAAAACCTGGTTCTTTAGTAATAGTTGCCTTTGATAATGAGATTTGTTTTAATTAATAGTCTGTTTAACATGAGCATTCCATTACCAGGAATTATTGTGCTTCAGAGACCTCTCAGAGGGTGGTGTAAAGATGTCAGAGGTAGAGGGAGACACACTGGTTCCACTGGGAAGAACAGATTCACAGATTCATATTATCATGGTGCTGTGAATGATGACTTCTGCCAAGGAGTGGTTTAGATTGGAGACAGCGTCTCTACACCAGTGGGATCAGCCATGATGGGCACTGTAAGAGACACCCACTGTAAGAGACAGACAAACCCATTTTCTACTAGAGTAGAAAATAATTTGGAATCATGTTGCACAGTAATATAGAATCCACAATGGTCAGGTTAAACTGGGAAGCAGCTAAGTATACAAAAATGATGAAAAATAAGAAATATTACTGTCTTCTTTTTCATAGCCTTTCTACTCCTACCACTTCCACAACTGACCTCACAAATTGGTCAGACTAGACACTAATTTGCAGCTACTTCTGCTGTCTCAACATGTTCTCACAAGATTTGAGATAAGAAAGGGGAAAGGGGAAAAAAAAGCTAAGGCTTAACCTACATGAGGGGAGAAATACTGGTAACTGACACCCACTAGAAAAAAAGATTAATGCTTCACTCTGACGGGGCAGATGCCAAAACCACTCTGCTATTTTCTTTGCTGAGGGAACCGTCCTGGTGTTAACCACAATGACGTGTATCTTGTGGAGTCAGCTAAATTAATCCGGATTTACAGTGGAGCAATTGATTGTCACATTCTGCTAGCCTTACTGATGCTGAGATGTGTCTTGCTTTCCTAGACCCACATTCCTCCAGCAACAGCATTGAAGAATGTGTCCTTGTACCCACTTTGTACTACTGTTAATTACAGAGGTATGAACTGTCCCTGAATGATCATGCTAATTTCCTTCCCTAAGTGGATGTAGAAGAGCGCTCAGACTACTGAAGGTAATGTCAATCCCATCTGAGTTTACTCAGTTTATGTGTTAAACCGCTTTGTGACTGCAGAGTATTGACTATAAAAAGATTGAGACTCTTCTGGGTGAACACCATCTGGGATTGCTGATCTGAGACAAGGGTGTGAAAGCACGCAGTCTGTGTGAATTGTCTGTATCCTCCCAGTTGCTGCCGCTCTGCGTCACTCTTTGAAGTATTCCCCGAGAAATGGCATACTACCCAGCTGGATCAAGGATGGGGAAGGTTTGCCCTAAGATCACATTTCCAAAACTGGGCTATTTCAACTTGAAATGAGTTACGTGCCCTTTATTGGTATATCTCGTTTCTAAAAATCCTTCTTGTACAGAACAGAAAGAATTCCCACCCTGAATGTGTGTGGAAGGAGATGTGATAAATCAATTAGTAGCAAGATACTTAGGGCTAGTTTGTTCAAACAGTTCTCCTCTTGACCTATGCTTACTCTGTGAGCCTTGCTGAAGTTTAATTAAATATTCCAGAGCACTGATTCTGGAAATACAGTCGGTGTTTTCTGTTTAATCCAACAGGTTGGCGGTGCTCTGCATGTAAACTGACTTTAAGAAATCACTTTATTATGGCTCAAAATTAAAGGAAGCTCTTTCTCAGCATTTCACAATGTTGTCCTCCTTCATAAGACCAATCCATCAAAGCACCCCAGTTCTGGACTTAAATGGTGCCTTGGACCAGGGCATTTGTGCCAAACTATAAAATTACAGCCTGGGTCATGGCAGTACACACAGGTATAACTCGAAGAGCAGTAGAGAAAAAGACCCAGAGAAACAAGTATCCTTGTTAGTTTCATGGCTTTAATACTTCTGACCTGTTCGGTTCACTGACCTGTACGCTGAAGGGAGTAGAGCATCTCCTAAGAGTTGATTGAGACTCTCCTTGTCTCAGGCAGTACCCAAGAAAGTAATGAAAAGGTAAGGCAATGATCTTTGCTTTGGCCCTTCAGATCCACACAGCTCAGATTTAATGTATAGTTCATGTCAGGCCTCTTAGCCATATACCCCATAATATTAAAATCAGTTACAAAGATCGTCTTTCAACAGTACTATTCCTATTTTAACCAAGCTCTCTCCCTTAAAGTACTTCTAATATCTTCAGGAGTTTCTGCTAATCTAGAAATGTTTTCCACTTCTGAAATCAGTCATTAATGAGACTGTTACAACTGTAGATTACAATCCCATATATAGGTTTCCAGATGTATTAAAAGTAGGAATTAAGGACATCATAAGGTCTTCAAACTAAAAACAAAGACCACCTAGACACAAATGCCATCTTTTGAGAGGCCAGGGCAGGGTGGGGGCAATATCACAAGATTATTATATGCCCAAAACAGAGGGCTGCAATTTCAACTACTGCCTCAGATGTTTAGAAACTCTGACTTTTAGTGTAGCTGGCATCTTAACAGAGTTCATGCAGGGAGCACAAATATCTGCTCTTATCACAACTGCATAGATCTCTACCCTAACGATGTTTTAACAACATCTTCAGTTATGCAGGAAATAATACTAGATAGGCATCTGATTTGCTTTGTCTTTGAAGATAGTTGATATACCCAATATCTGGAAGAAAACAGTTCTCTCTGATGAACAGCCTCCCAATTCATCATCAACCAACAGTTTGTGACTTAGAGTTTGTGAAGTGAGGGACCAAGGCATGCACTTACACATCTGGAAGGAAAAAAATGCACAACAGATTGGACTGGGGCAGGGAAGAAAAAGAATATATGAAAATGGACAACAGGGAAAAATAGAGTGTCTGGAAAAGGAAATGAAAGAATGGAAGGAGAAAAATAGGAAGCAGTTCCGGTACAAAAGACTTATTTAAAGAAAAACAGGGAAAAACTAGAAAGAAAATGGCAAAAAAGGTGAAACAAAAACAAAGGTTCAGAAATGTGTGAAAAGACAATGGGAGACTTAAACAGAATTAGATTGTGAGATGCTCTTATTACTCACTGCAGCTTTTTTTCCTCCCTTTTACAACTCCTCCACTTGCTGTAGGGGCCTTTTTCTTTGCTTTAGTTTTGTGGTTTTTAAAGCTTAAAATACTCAGCTCCCTCAGTTTTCTTGAGGTAGTTAATGAAAGAGAACCTCATTCCAGATGCCAAAATCTGTAGCTACTAAATAAATAAATGAATAAGGCCATAAACTGACAGACAAGTCAGATTTATAATACATTATCATCTGTTCATTGAAGGGATAGAAGGGGTAAAATCGTTTATTCGTGCAAAGACACATTTTGCCTTGGCTCACCACCTTTTAAAGTGACATCATGTGGAAAGCAGGCGTTACACAGAGTTGCAGTAACAGTCACATTGGCTGCAGGAGGCCAGCTAAGAAAGCAATCCCTGTCTTCAAACAACAAAGTGAAAAACATGGCAAAGAAAGCCCAGGGGAGTGAGATGGGGCTGTGGCTTTGCTCCTGGGGTAAGCTACGTGAGGAGTCCTCTGAAGCAGACAGCAGGCTACCTGGTGCTTTGTGGACCTGGAAAATCTAAAAGAGCCTGTGAGCAAAAGAAGGGGAAGGTTTTGCAGAGGCATGTGCTCTCCCAGGGTGCTCCCAGTACCACGAGGCTCTACAATAGTACCTGGCTTTAGAACACAAACTGTGGCAGAAGTGGGGTTTGGACACAGAGCGATTTCAAAAACTATTGGATTGATATGAACGACTGGCAATGAAAAGAAAACACAAATAGGCTTTATCTGAAACACAGGTATCCACTATGGACAAAAGTGACAGACGTTTGACAGATGCAACCTGCCAGGCACTCATGCAAAAGGGCAGTACCTGACAAGCAAAACATATTTGTTGACTGATAATTGTTTTGAAAGGTATCTTTTCCATAAAAGCTTTTTTCTGCCAGCAAATAATAAAGTTGGTTGGTTGTGCATTAATTCAATCTTTGTCCCTGAGGATGACTCTGTAAAGGCTAGGTGCTGATCTAAACTGAGACCCCCCAGGATAACACATCGGGGCATACAGCCATAAATCTGCTACAAGCAGTGAGGAACATAGGTCCTAATCTTGATCCCACCTAAAAGAATATGAGAGCTAAAGTATCATGTTGTGGTAAGTGGTGGCAAACTAAACTGAAGGGGTTGAAGTGCTATTGGCTGCTCTTCTCACAGGAATCCTCACAGAGGTTACCAGACTTCTCCCAGAGGTTGCCACCTCCTAACAGCGGGGAGCTGAACAGCTCATAAATCAGCTCTAAACCACCACAGCTTACAGCTTGGCCTATTAAGGTAAACCAACATTGATTTTGGTTTATGCTAAACTGTAAGGTTGAGGAGCTGATTCACGAGCCATTCAGCCACCCCTGCCACAGGGCAGATGCCTCTGGAAGACAGCAGGGTTGGGGGCATTAATTCCTTCAGCGGCTGAATTTTAAACTGCCATTAGCTGTGTGACAATATGTTTAAGGGGAGTTCCCTGTGGAGAAGACCACAAAAAATCCAGTCAAACAGAAAGTTACAACTCAGTCTGAAACTGTTAATAGTCATTTGTAGCTTACTTAGGATCCCTGTCTTCCCACATCACTTTTAAAGCTGTATATTGTTGTTTCTACCAAGAACACGGCTGCAATCTGAGATCTCAGATGTATGCTTCCTTCTATTCCTGGAGTGAAAAATGTCATCACAATTCACCTTTACAGCTATGCTGTAGAAAATGAAAGCTCTTGTAGTATTCACCGATGCTTTCAAGAGTTGCATTAATCTAGTTCGCAACCTGAAGGACTCATAAATCTATACAAATATCAGGGGGTCTGATCTTTTTGACACCCACGTCACTATTACATATATTTTGTGAAAGGGAAACTGAGGAAAAGGTACTCAGCGTGTGTAGCTGCAAAAGTTATCTAAACTCTTCCACTTTATACCCAAAGTTTTACCAGAAAAGCCCATTCTTCCTCCAAGACAGTCATAACAAATCTGAAATCACACGAAACTGGTGTAGTTTCAGTGTAAGTTTAAAACTCAACCCATTTTTAGAAAAAAACTTACTATGACACTGATGAACTTTTGAATTAATCTAGATACTGTTTTGAGCAAACTTGCCTATAGACCTGGTTTGGTGACCAAACTACGTAAAGTACACGAAAACAGATCACCCAGGCTTTGAGGCTTCTTAGTCAGTTTTGGTTTGCATTTTGAGTTTCAGACCAAAGCCATAGTCAAGGGAATGAACTGGTATGAATCAAGATAAAGCAAATGCTCATGTGAGGTTCTCCCTGAAGAAAACCACAGGCCTTTGCACACTTCCCTATTTTCCCTACAAAACTAAACAGTGCTTTAAGCCTTGCTTTAGAAATAAAGTAAAACTAAATTCTCCTGTCAGAGGGCTTACCCTTGCTAGAGTTTCAAAAAAGATACCCATTTTAAGGGCCGCATTCCCTACGGTACATTCAGGACCACTTTATTAAAATACATACATGGCAAATAATGTACGGCATCAATAGGAAGGTTTTATAGTGGCAATTAGGATTTGATCCAAAGTCCATTAATGTCAGTGGGAATGTTTCCATTGATTTCAAAGGAGTTTGGAGTGGGTTCACATGAAAAAGGTGTATGCCCATTTCTAGGCCTATCCTGGTCCACCCAGGTGAGAAAGAACCTGTGCCTGTTTCACATGCCTCCCTTACCT
Source organism: Zapornia atra (assembly GCA_013400835.1). Lineage (NCBI taxonomy): Eukaryota > Metazoa > Chordata > Aves > Gruiformes > Rallidae > Zapornia > Zapornia atra. The sequence continues at coordinate 7,703 of VZTU01006024.1, read as the reverse complement.
TCTGGGCTCTCACCAATGGATTTTTAATTACCAGTAATGGCCAGACCATTATTTTTAAATTGCCAGCCAATTTCTGGTCCATTGTTTCAGATCTGTGGGCTCTGCGAGCAGATGCTGAGGCAGCTGTGCAGCTCACAGCTTCCATGGCATTTCACCTCACGGGAGATGTAGCATAGCAAACCATTTAGCTGGCATCCCCCGCAACCGGGAACTCTGGTCCGGTAACGCAGTGCAATCCAAGCTGCCGGCACGCAGCAGTGAAAAGCTATGGTTGAAACTCTTCCAAAACCAAATTATATCTTCCATTGTCTCAAAGGAATAATAAGCCCTGGCTGGCTGATTGTGGAATATAATAATCATCTAGCTGAATTAGTGGGCATTCCTGGGAGTGACTGATGTCTGCTTTTCCCAAATAGCTTTTTCTTCTTTCCCCAATAGTGCACCTTATCTGAAAAACTGAACTTCTCTACACATAACTACCTGAGAGCTACAGTTAAGAAATTTAGAAAGGGTGATACTCAGAATTATATTCCTTGTGTATTCATGCTCTTTAGCAAAAAATGCATGGCTATTGAAAGTGGTTTCCACTGTCATAGTGTCAGGGACCTGGGGCCACTCACCAGCCTGAGTGCCCTTGTCCAGCCTCCCCTGAGGATGCCCCCACGCTGCCCAGGGCCCCATGTCACTTCCCCCAGGGCCATCAGCCCTTGCCCAAGCCATCCCCCAGCAGGGCCAGTCTCCAGCCAATGAGACTGGAGACTCATCATATCAGTCACCTCACCATGTCACTGAGGAATTTAACACCTATGTGTGATCCTAACAATGACAAACCACAAGTTAAGGATCCTTCTACCTTGCCTGCAGATGTGGGCCTGGCTGAGCGAGCAGTCCCACGCTCACCAAAGCGGAGGCAGAAGGACTTCACTGAAATGTGAAGCAGTTAGACCTTTCCCTGAGGATGCCAGAGACATGGGCACAAGCCACCCATTTTCCTGAAGGGACACGTTATCCGGGGCTGCTGCCTTGAAAATAGGCAATGGCATGGGAAGGGGACAGGGGACTTCTTAATCTCTCTTGCTAATGCTGTTCCATTTTGAATGGGTTTCATTAAATATTAAGAGTGCAACAGATCAAAAGGCAGAGAATGACTTTTAGCCATTCAACAATGGCTAAACAAATAAGCCAAACACCATAATGCTGTAGTGGTTAGAACACACTGCTGGGAGTTAGAAACTGTGTGGTTTTGTTCTTTCAGTCAGCAGATGAAATTAAATTTCCCTTTCCCACGTCACCAGTGATGCCTCCATCACCAGATGCTAGACCCAGGAGGTGGATCCAGGAACCCCACAGCTAGATGCCCCAACCAGAGACAGGTACACTTGTGCTGGAGTCATCTCTCTCCCTGCCACTTCCTAATGACTAGGTTAAGAGGCTAACTACTCAGCCAAATATTTGTGGACCTCCACTGTATAAATATCTAGCTCTGCTAACGTATTTCATTGAAATGTACGCCCTTCCCTGAGAACTGTGAACTTCACTAGCCAATATGACATCAATAGTGAGAAATTGCAACAGGGATACCCGATTGCCTTTGTAGGCCCTGACCTCAGCTATGCTATGCTCTGGATTCCAGTTCAAAGAACGCTGCAGAACATAAGAAATCCAGACAAAGAAACATTTCAAAGAGAAACTGTGCACTGGATTCTCTAATTACTTTCCACTTTTCCAAATTAACTGTAAAATGCAAGAATCATCCACTTTGCAGAGGTAGAAATGGCTGTAAAATGAAAAGCTGGTCAAAATAACTGTCTACATGGACTATAACGCAGTAATAAATATAGCTAGGTAGGCTCTGAACTCAGCTACAAGGTTAAGCAAAATTCCGTAAAACACTCATTATGGTAAGATTAAGATGTCCAAGAGCTTACCTGTGCTGCTCAGGGCTCTGAACTGCGGTAGGGATACTCAGGAAAAAAGCCTGCTTAGTTCAGCAGTAGACGTGTGTTCCTGTGCTGTGCCTTGCAGCTTTTTAAAATGAAATGTATGTCTCACCTGTGTCCTCCCTACTGCCTGCCCGTGACTTTGCAGCCTCAGGAACTGTTTCAATGTGATTAAGAGAGAGTGTCCCTTCTCTGAAGATGCTGCTTCCACTGCCTGTCTGCCTCATTTTGGGTATGTGAGGAAGATGAGCGCTATCTGCTCTGTTTCCTGCTCCCTGAGGTTCTGCAGAAGAAGCTGGAACTAGATGATCTTTAAGGTCCCTCCCAACACAAACCATTCTAAGAGCAGAGAGCAGTTTGTCAAGCTCTGCCTAGACCTACAGGCAAAAGATGTAATTTATTCCCTGCAACAGTTACCACCAAGGACAAGACAAAAGATGTTCAGGTTTTTTTCTTCCTCTGTTTGTCCTTGGACTTAGCCACTGGCAGCTGCTGCATTGGCACTAGTTGGGTATAAGGTTCCATAAAGCAGAAGGGATAATTTAGGTTTATCAAACTGCAGACATTCCCCTTTATCCCTTCCAAGTACAGCCCAAACCAGGCTCTTTGGCCATGACCTTCAGGAAAGAAGTGCAAAACATGACTAGTCTGACTTATTGCTGCAGGGGACTTCCATTTCGCCAGGGGAATCCCCCCCAGAGAACATGTGGGTAATTTCCACTCTGTACAGTGCAGACAATATGCTTCAGAATGATTATGGTCCCTTGGGTTCCTGAAATATATTTGGTCACTCATATTGAAAGGACTGGAGAAGCCTACTGTACGGGGCTTGGCTTGCTGTGGTGGATGCACTAGCCTACTCCTTGCGGCTGCATTGATCACGCAGTAGCCACAGAGGCCATTAGCACACATTCCTCTGGAACTTTAACTGTATTAAAGGGGAGGGAACATGAGTGCTCCCACCTTCTCTTTCTGTGTAAAGATGTAACTTTTCCTACAGAACCATGAGAGATCCTTGGAATTTTACTCATCTTTAATCAGAAAGCCAGGCTCTGATCCTGTGAATTAAGATGTTATGAAACCAATGGAAAATAATAGGAATGCGGAGGTGCTGAAGAGCATGTGGAAATGACACCTGAAAAATCCCAGTTTTCTTTTCTAGCCCATCTTCACTTTTCAACATTCTCTCCCACGTATGGTGATGAATTAAGACAGGCAATGCAGGGAATTCTTCCAGTTACAGGTCACTGCATTACAATAGCGTTGGAAATAAAGATTTTTCCCTTCAGTACATACAAGATGAGATTTTTAAAGTGGTGGCTTAGTCTAGGATTCAGCTGTTAACGATTTCTGTCTAGAAACTATCAGAGAATTATCCTGTGCAATTATCTTAAGTTGAGCTCTGAAACTGCATACAGAAACAAACCTCCGTTCTGGACTCTAAGCAGTGATTTATTCCCTATCTTAAAGAAAAAGCCAGGCTTTCATTAAGGACACGGAAGCAAGTTATTACTTCCCTCTCCCC
>VZTU01006018.1:0-10981 GCA_013400835.1 Zapornia atra | reverse complement strand
TGTTCCTATTATATCAGGACCCTCTGGCTTGTCTCTGTAAAACTTAGCCAGTGACACAGTGCCCACTGCATGCCTCAGGGCAACAGGTTGGGGGCCCTTTCTATCACCCCATGCATCCCAGAAAATGTTTCTTTGGTTCCTTTTTGCTTCATACTTTGCACCTGTTCAGGTTAGATCTCATTACTTGACTTTGCAGGCAACCTGGCCTCCTGAAGCCATTTCTTGCCAAGGATTCCTCTTAAAATAGCGCTAAGAGCTGGTTTGCTCCTATCATAGATGACTACAATGAACCTTTGACAGATGCAGTGAATACTTGCTGAATCTATCTTGCTGTCAGTCCCCACGTCTGCAAAATCCAGGTCTTCTTTTGTTGTACTGTGGTTAATCCTTTCTTGGTAAAAAAAAGAAAAACACTAAACTTAAATCAGAAAAGTGAGAAAATGTGCAGTCAGGGAAGAAAGCTAGAGATGTACACTGTAGCATTAACAGGGTTGTGTTTTTAACAGAGCTATTCTTCAGAACACGCACTTTAACACAGTTTGTGTTTGATGATATGAGCAGGTGCTGATAGTTATTTCCTGATACGTGTATGTGGGCTCACTGGCCAGGGAGCACTGTCCAGAAATCCTCAGTTTTTATCTGTGCAAAAATTCCATTAATGTTGCTAAAGGTATGGACCCGCAGTAGAATCGGCAGGAGTGGGACTTGTAATTTTGTGTGCTTTTATAGATGAATCACTTGCTTTTAAAGTTCTCCAGGGAATGTGTTGGTCAGATGGGAAAGCTAAAATGGAAATGAGAGCAGGAACATGAAAGCAGCTCCTTTTTGAGCTGAAGAGGCTGTTTCCAGTCACAGTTTCTCCTAGATTGGCTCTTCTTGACTTGTAATCGTTATGTGATTTTCCCTATCCACTGTGTTAGGACTTTTTTGAGCAGTACCTCTAAAGCTGAATGAAGTCAATACCACTTTATGGGGTTACCATCATCTAATTACTGTCCTTGAAAACCTGTGTAAGCTTTTCTGTCTCGCCAGGATTGGTTTTCCTTTCTACTACCAAATCACCCCCAAATTAACATAAAAATCTCATCAGATTAATTTCTACATGATTCAGCATGTTTTATATGCATTATTCTAATGCCCTGTGGCAGCCCAAGAGTCGACTAATAGACGTGCCCCATTATAGAGCCAGAACACTTACAGAACAGAAGAACCATTAACAGCAATAAAACAGATCACAAACCAATATTACCCATACAAATGAATTTTATTGGGTAGATATGCACATGGGGAGTTAGTTATTACACAGTTTCAATACATGAAGAGGCAAAAGCATCTTTATCAGAATTGCTGGCTAAAGGAGGTGTTGGTGTCTTGGAGATCACTGTTCTAAAAGATGCTTGGTGAGTTCAGTAAGGAGACTGAACACCCAGTTGTTAGCCCATTTTTTCCAGTCTTTGCCCCTGATTGATGTGTTTGGTCTGGGTTCATCTGAGGAGGAAGAAGATGATGACGAAAATATACTTCAGAAAGAATGACCAAAAGTGCTTATTGTAAAAGATCTAATCTGGCCCCACTGTCTCCACATTGACTTTATGTAGATTTTCCAGAGCAGTGATCTATGCTGGAAAGAAGCCTCTCCTCTAGCTCATGAGTCTGATGAACCTGCTTTTGCTTCTTGATTACAGCACAAATCTGTCCTGCATGTTTAATTGGGAAGTATCATGTAAGTCCCTCTGAATTCCTTTAATTCTTCCAGAGAAAATTGCCATGCTGTCCATCAAACCCAAATGCTTCCTCTCTGAAATTGACCCCTGAGATGAGACTGCTATGGAATGATTTAGCAGCAGACCTCTGAAAACACAGAGTACTAACAGAAAGCAGCACTGTTGCTGTCTTCCCTTTTGGGATACTGGGATTTCAGTCATAAATTGGGAACAAAAGTAAATCATACTTTAACTGTTATTTCATGAAGTTTTTGTTTTCCTTCTACTCTGCAGTTATGCCATCATTTTACTAGAAATTGCCACAAGAAGTGACCCTATGCCAGTAAGTAAAGTTTACAAAACAACTTTGATTCTGTTTCTGTTGAAGATACAAAGATACAAAGCAAACTGAGTAACTGCACCTTTGATTTCTTTTTTGAGCATGCATTTTCCTCTTCATCTTGTGGGTGCAAATTTGATTCAAAACGAATAGGTAATCAGGGCTTCCTCATGCATCTACCAGTTTTCAGGACTTTGAAGAAGAGTGTATGGCAAGAATAATGTAGCTCCAAAACTCCATTTTGGTTAGCTCTGTGAGGCTTTATGGCGGTGGGTTGACCAAGAACATTTTCTCCTCTTGTTCCTTCCCTTTCCTGTCAAGTGCATGTTCGTTCAGTGGAGTCTTGCAGCAGTAAGAGTATGCTAGAAGAGTGAATGAGCTGCTTTCCATAAGGAAGATATTATCTTTGCGTGTGTCTTATGATCAGTGCTAAATGGCAAACAAAAAAAGCACCTTGAAATTGAAATGAGAAGTTCTGGATATTTAACCATGTTCTGTCTGAAATAATTTGCTTAACAAGAATTATAATACTGAGAACCCAAACCTGCCATCCTTCCTTTTCTGACAGTGTGATAATAGACTGATATAGGCCTTGTAGTTTCTTAAAAGGTTCCAAATATCTTGAGAGGTGTTAATTTGTTTCACAAGTTGTTTACACTGAGATTAAATTCTTTTAGCCATTAAAAAGCTTTTAGACAAGGTCACCCAGTTTAGACTGCGTTATATCCTTTTTTTTTCCCCCCTTGTATTCTCATGTAAAAAAGCTGATCTGGGAGTGATAGGAAAGAACTCATAAAATGATAATGATGTCAGTAATATATTTTCAATGGGCAGTATGAGAAACATACCACTTGTTTCAACATTTTTTGATACGTTTTCCTTTAGAATGAGGATGTGCACTCAGCTGAATATTCTTGGTGCCCACCTTTGGCAGAGTTAATTTCAGGAAAGGCTGAGAATTCTTGTCCATGTCCCACAGATTACATAGAGGTGAGTAGCTATAATACTGAATACAAAAAATCTTTATAGAAGTGAATTTATGGCATGTCAAAGAAGTTTTATGGCAGTATTGCCTTTGATGAATATAAACAACCCCTATGCCAAGAAGTACTGTCTCAAACAAGGCACAAGGAAATGCTTTAATTGCCTTAATAAAAAAGTCATTTTGACAAATTGCAAGTTTCAGTTGTGATCTCAAATTGTCAGTATAATAAATGATGTTTTTAATATTCAATCATTGATTTTTGTACTTTTTCATTGTATTATAAAGTGTTGAGTTCCATACATATTTTGTATTAGGAATATCTATTTAGCTTGCTGGCAAATGATTTTAAAATAATGATGTATGTGTCTCAGGCAAAGTATGAGTTGATTCTTGTGCAAAATGTCTGTGTGTTCAGTAGCTTCAAACTGCCTAATCAAAATACACACCCCTCCCCCCCCAGTTCAATTAAATCAGAAAAATTTTTTTGCATCCTTCTTTCAGACTAAGAGCTATGTAATTCACCTTTGGTGTTTTGTAGCAACATAAATAGAACAAACTTCTCATAAACAGCATTGCTTTTTAGTGAGGAGTTAACATTCTTAAGAAACAGTTCATTTTAATCTTTTGTGATTTTTGTGTACAAACAAGCCCTCTGAAAATAATATGTGACTCCAAGAGCCCAACACTGTCTTAAAGCACAAGACAAGGGCTAAAGCAGTATCTGGCAGAAGGAACATGAGCATCTAGTTCATGATTTCCTGCAGCAGCATTTTCATGAACTAGCCTTCATTCAGTTCTTGAATATTCAGACTAGAATGTTTAGTCTGTAGAACTCTGGAGATCTCAAAATAACGCTGCCATGTTTCTCCAGCTGCAGATATGGCTTCACATGCATGATTTGCTCTGAGCAAGTAGTAGTATTATTTGCAAACACTGCCTGTGCTTGGAATAACAAAAGATATTTTGTTTTCTCACTCTTCTTTCCTGCTGCAGTTAATCAGATGGTGTAGAAAAAACAATCCAGCCCAAAGACCTACATTTGAGCAAGTCAAGAAAATGTTGTTCAAGATGAATCCTAATAAAGTTAGCCCTGTTGACATGATGATGACTCTGGTAAATTTAGGTTTATAATCCTGTCCAAGCCAATATGCTCACTTGCAATAACTTTCACCATTGTCCTTCAGGCTTATTTTTGATCTCATACCCCTTGATGAAACAATCCACAGCCATTCTGTCACCTCTGGTGAGCTGACTGTAGCTGCAGTTCTGCTTGAAACTCAGATTTCTTTCTCATTTCATTTCTGACAGTTTTTCTTAACAATCTCAACTTCTTTGGGACATACACTTTTGTTTCTTCAGTCAAATGTTGTTTGGTTTGTATTGCTCTTGCAGGAAACCTATTTGCCTTTTTCCAATGTCTTGCTGTTGGTCTTACAGATTTGAGGGTGTATAACCCCAGCATGTCACGAACAGCATGTTTGCTGTTGTGTTTTGAGAAGAGTATCTTAACCCTGTCAGCAGAGAAAAGAGGCTCATGCCTGCAGAGCTGGTGGCCTCACACAGAGCAGGCACACAGAAAGCAGAGCATATAGCATAGCAGGATAGTTTGCAGAACAGCACTATGAGCTTTTGCCAAAAAAAACCAAGATTAGATACCTTCAGTTTTGGTCTCTGCATTAGGTTTGACCGCTCATGTTTACAATGATTTAGAAAAATCTGGAACTAGCTTCTGCCCTTTTACTTGTAAGCAGCAATATCAAATCTAGAATTGTAAATTTACTATGGGAGAAATCTGATCTTTGGGTTTTGTAAGGAAAAAATACACTTCTGAGACCTGAGCTTTTGCTTACCTGAAAGGTGTTAAAGCAGGATCTTTCAAATCCTTAAATCGTATCCAACTATGAATCTTTTCCAGTATAAATATTATTTTATGCAATCCTTTATGTTATTTAGATGGAGAAATATAGCAAACATCTGGAGATACTGGTTTCTGAGAGAACCCAAGATTTAATGCACGAGAAACAGAAGACTGATCGTCTGTTGTATAGTAAGTTATATAGCAAAAATACTGGATATTTCTAGGTTCCCTGGTATAAAAAACCCAGGGATGTCCTGGAAAGAATCCAGCAGAGGGCTATAAAGATGGTTAAAGGCCTGGAGCATCTTCCCTATGAGAAAAGGCTGAATGAACCAGGGCTGTTCAGCCTTGACAAAAGAGGACTGAGAGGAGTTTATAAATATCTCAAGTGTGGGACAGAGAGGGAAATAGCCAGCCCCTTTTCAGAGGCCTGTGGGGACAGGACAAGGGACAAGTTGGAGCACAGGAAGCACGAACATGTGGAAGAACTTTTTCACAGTGAGGATGACAGAGCCCTGAGACAGGCTGCCCAGGGGGGGTTGTGGAGTCTCCTTCTCTGGAGATATTCAAGACCTGTCTGGATGCCTCCCTGTGTGACCTGTCCTAGGGAACCTGCTTTGGCAGGGGGGTTGGACCCGGTGATTTCTCAAGGTCCCTTCCAACCCCTACAGTTCTGTGATTCTGTGATATTCGTCTCAATAATAATTTGATTTTCACTATTTGCTTACAAATAGAAACCCTTTGATAGATGATTATTTAATAGATAACAATTAGTTGGCAATTAATTCATGTACTTGTTCCTTGCAAAGCTGGAGAAAGGGTTATCTACTTTTTTCTGTTTTCCCCCTAAAAATCAGTGCACTCATCTGAGAGCTGACTCCAGAATCCACAGTGCTCTCACCTTGGTCTTGTTCGGCAGCCCTTCTGTATAGTTATAAAAATTGAGAAATTGTTTTTGGACAGAGGTTATTTTTGATGGCAGTGTATCTTCTGGAATTCCACACTCAGAAAAAGGGATAAAGGAACAGGTTCCTTTAGGAACTTAGGAGAAAAAAAAGGAAAAGACTGCCATAGTACAGGGTAAGAGAAAAAAAAAGATGATCAAAAGAAATCAGAAAAGATTGTAAACAGACCTAACAGAGGAAGAAAACATTAGCAGGACTCGACAAAGAAGGAGTTAGTAATATCCCAAGTCACACCATTAGAGTCTAACTCTGACTTGAGATGTACAGATATTCATTTGTTTGACCTGAAAGTTTGGGCTCATCTGAAAAAATGGACTTATTGATGAGATTTACGAACAATTCTCAGATTGCACCACAGCAGATTTTCATGCTAAAAACTTGCTTTCATGTTCAGAGTATTTCACATTTATGAACATCACTGTCATGCCTCTAAACAAACATGTGCTGTTTATTGTGTGTTTTTCTCCATGTCAAAACAGTGACGGTGCTCTACTTTCTACAACAGGTATGTTGCCAAAGGAAATAGCAGATGATCTCAGACAAGGAAAACCTGCACAAGCTCAAAGTTACTTAAGTGCCACCATCTTTTTCAGGTAAATGAAAATGAAAGATAGGATCAGAACTGACTGCTACTGAAGAAACTTCTAGGAACCTAATGGAGGCGAAGCTCCTAACCACAAACAGAATTTCTATCTGAATTGCCATTTATTGTACTAGCTGGCAACATTTAGCTCTGCAAATGAGAGTCTTTCAAAATGTTTACACCTCTCTATTTTTCATGATAATTACTTAAATTAAAAATGAAATTACCCTGGATCTCTAACACACATCATCATGTCAATTTATATATGTCACACATCCAGGAATGTATGTTTCATAAAACAGGCTTAAGTAAAGGTTCTGGCATTTAGCTGTGTAAATGAAACTTGCCTGTCCTCAGAGTCTACATGAATTTACAGTCTTTGACCTGTTATGTGTGCATGAAGCAACATATAAATTGCATGACTTCACTTGTCATAAGTGGAGAGATATTAAGTTCCCTTTTCTCATTTGCACATAACCCAAAATTGACAACTGTAAAAAATGGTTTACTGCATTGGTTAATCAAAAAGACTTAAGTCAGCCAGTCCTTTTAAATGGAAGGAGTCTGTTTTCAGTTTAAGGGTTTGAAGACAAATCTATTCTATAAGATCTTTAGCAAAAGAGATACTGAAAAAGAGAAGGCTGACGTAGTTCCACTGAGAAATTATTAGTGTGTGCTAACGATTACCAGTCTGCAATGGTTAAGGCAGTGGATGAGCATGTTCTTTTTGTTGTGTTTTAACAGTGACATTGTTGGCTTCACTCAGTTGTCCAGCAGCAGCACACCCTACCAAGTGGTAGATCTCTTGAACAAGCTATATACTACTTTCGATGAAATCATAGATAACTATGATGTCTATAAAGTGGAGACAATAGGAGATGCCTGTAAGTTCCTTGAGCTGTAGACAATGATCATGCATGGGTATTTCATCAGGATAGAGACTGATAAGATGATGAAGAAGAGTGTATGAAGGAGATTTGGCAAGGTGGAAGTACCGCACAAAACAATTAGGGGAGGAGTCCTAGCAGAGCCCTAGCAAACCTTGGGAGCAGTTTCCTGCATAACTTTAATGATTCCTACAGTTGATTAATACTGTGGATTGATCCCGGTTGGCAACTTCTGTTTCACAGGAACACAACTGAAATGTTTACCTTATACCTGGGAGGAAAAATGCCACTCCAAAAGCTTTATTACCTCTGGGGTTTTTTGCAAAGACCATGGCAACTATATCTCTCCTAATACAGTAGAGGTTTGCTTGCCTGTCCTTGGGTTTTTAGGAAAATGGCATTCTGTTTGCTACTACAGGGATCTGCTGGGTATTGACTTCCACTAAAACTGAGTTCCATCAAAATGCTACCAGAATCTAGCAGGATTTTTGTGTGAGACAGACAGGAAAAAAACCACTCCACTCTTTTTTTCTGTGGCATGGTCGATCACATTCTGGAGCATAACATTCCTGAGCAAATGTAACTGAGGGGCCCTGAAGAGACCTGTTTCTTGTCCTACACAGTGAGAGTCAGTGCAGAAAGGATAGGACACTGTGTAGTGGGAATCATTGTCTGTCTTTATAATATCTGCCCAAAGACAGAAGGTATTGAACAGTCACTTTCTCACTACCTCTCCCACTGCAAGCATCCTCAGGGGAGGGAGAGAGGAAAAAAGGGTAGAGGGAATGAATCTTATGGAAAATTAAGAAGGAAATCCAAAATGTTTTGTAACTTGGATAATTACATCCATGAGCTGTTGCCCTATCCCTCATTTGTTTCTGGCTTTCCCTGCTCATCAGGCACAACTGTGCCACAGGAAATGAAGGAATATGGCTTTATTTTTTCCTAACTTAGGCAGCATCCTTTGGTAAACATGTGTGTAATGCCAAAGGTTAACACAGTTGCCTTGTTGTGTTAAGATATGGTGGTGTCAGGAGTACCCAAAGAGAACGGGATCCTTCATGCCAGTGAGATTGCAAGCATGGCTCTAGACCTTCTGGATGTCTGCAAGACTTTTAAGATCCCACACAAACCCAACACCCTCCTAAAGATAAGAGCAGGAATCCATTCAGGTATGTTGAGAGGCCTTCAAAAGAGTCCTTCTTTAGTTTAACAGTGTTTCTGTAGAGGCATTTCCTCTCCAGTAAGAATGAAGTTAATTTTTTGACATGGGATGGAATGCATCATAGAGGTCACCTCAACAGAATATACTGTTGAATACCTGAATACTGTGGAATACAAAATTGGAAACTCCACATGACCCCAGTGCCTTTGCTGAATGAGGACTGCTACTCTGTGTCTTTAGCTTACCCTTTTCAACTGCTCTCAAAACAGTGAGTTTCTTCTTCACTCTTTGATCCATCCTTCCCAGCTGCCTGATCTAAGCTGATGTGTGATTGCAGCTCCTATCTGACAGCCAGCCAGCACTGGACATGTGTTGTGCAGCCCAACACCTGCAAATTAAGCAGCTTACGTTGTCTCAGCAAGAGATCATATCTTCCACGTTTTAAATCCCCTGGGGGTGACAAGAAGGAATCAAAATGCTCAATTTTTGCCTTCAGTGGGAGCTGGTCACTTCCTGTTCCTGCTTTTTCATGTGACTAGTTATCATTGTATGCACAACTTCTATTGTCTGCCACCTCACTGACCCTCAAAATATTCATGCATGCTATCTCCATCCCATCATCACTTCCCCCACTGTTCTCCATTTTCTTTTGACACCCTTTTGCAATTTCCTCCATGGCTCTTTACATCAGGTGTATAACCCATATAAGACAATATTGGCAATCTTGTTAATGAATTAAATATAATCCCTAGGGAGCTGCTTTGGTGGGGGGTTGGACTCGATGATCTCTGGAGGTCTCTTCCAACCCCTACAACTCTGTGAATCTGTGAATAATGTAGGAAGCAGCCATGAGGCTGTATAACTGATTACATGATTTAAAATCACAAAATATCCTGTTTTCTTTTCTTTAACAGGGGCAGTTGTAGCTGGAGTTGTTGGGACCAAAATGCCACGATATTGCTTATTTGGAGATACTGTGAACACAGCTTCCAGGATGGAGTCTACCAGTGAAGGTAACTGCAGCTGTGGTTTTGATCATCCCTTAATGAGTTCTGAAAAATCATTATGCTGAGTTTTGTGTCCTGTCCTACTTAAATTGACTGCAAGTCCTGTAAGGAGAGTGTGGAATTCTGGGTCCAATCTGGCTGTGGGCAAATTATGCCAATGATATTCTCTGCAACCTTTGTAACAAGATCCCCTCATATCCCAAGTCTCAGAGAAGGATTTTCATGGCTTTGAAATTCTCTGCAATAAGAAAAGGGTAAGAATCAGATAAAATGAGAGGTAAGTGGATATATTCACTACTTATATTTTTTCCTGGCACCTAGCTAAATTTATAGTAAAATACTTTCAGGACTATTCTTTTTTGCTGATAGCTTCCTCTAATGGAGAACACAAGAGACAGTAGGACATTGTGGGAAGTGTCTGTCTTTAACCAGTATAGAATATTATATGTGTCCTCATGCAAAGAGATTAGACAGAATTCTCTAGAGGTTAAATCATGGAGATATTCTCGCTTTCAATTCTTCCCAGGAGGTAACCAAGCTTCAATTTTAGTTAGCAACCATCATCTTTAGCTACTGTGAGCATTTGAACCTCAACTTCAGAAATGTTTTAGCCTGACCTACAAGAAATGGGAAAAAAATAATAGAGTGAGTGGTTCAAGGTCAAACCACCTTGATGGCTTCTTTTGATTCTTTCATCCATGAAATGAAGCTGAATAGTTTTGTGTCTCACATTGCAATATTTTGTAAATGGATTTGAATTAGGCAAAATCCAAGGTGTTTTCAAGTTAATTTCATGATAAAAAGTGATGCTTTCAACATCTATTATAATCCACTAAAAACAAGGCACAGAGGTAAAGGAGGGGGTCTGACATGACAGCTTTGGAAGTATAGCCTAGGGATATGAGAACCAACCAGGATCTATTTCTTCTCACCATTTTATACATTTCTCCAAAGCAAAGGCTAGCCTGAGTGGAACACACAGAACTTCATTTTTCTTCTGTCAGTCTCCCAGATAACTCTTTTCCTTGTCCTCCTCTTCCTTTCAGGCTCTCTGATTCTCATCTGAAGTGTTGTAAAAACAATGCCTTCAAAATCTCCTTTCATCAATCTTCAGTTTTCATCTTATGTTCTGTATGTCAGTTTATTTCTCATGTGGCACATTGACAATATAAACTTAAATATAAAGACAGAGCTTATTAGTTTTTAAACCTTTCTTTTATCTCCCTTTTTCTCTGGGCACGTCCATCTGAGAATCTCAAATTACATTAACTTGTTTTAACATGTTTAAAATAGATTGACTTAAAATAGATTGATTAATTAATTACTAGCAATGTAAATTAAAATTGCCATCAGCTGGAATCTGAGTGCTAGTGTCATGTTCCAAAGCAGGATGACCAGGTATCTACTGGAAAGTATATTTCAGAGACATATCTGGATATGTTAAAACATATATTTCCTGATCTATAGGGAGTATTTTGAGACCTACAA
>VZTU01006002.1:195333-235435 GCA_013400835.1 Zapornia atra | reverse complement strand
CCAGAAGGTCCCTGTCTTTTTTCGTTACAGTGGCAAACAGCATCAGCCCAGTTGACATTTGCATCCGTGAGCACTTTCCTCTGTAGGACTTCACAAAGCAATTGCTTCATCTTTTCGGACACTCTTTTGGTGTTGAAACAAAAAGCTTATTCCAGGCTTATTCCCAGCCCCAGAAACTGTGATGTGGAGACCTGGAGAATTAAAGTGTTGATGAACACTCTGTTTTAAATGGTTGTAGTAGAACCTAACAGAGAGTAGCTCTAACTAGGCTAAATGAAGCTTTCTGAGTGATGCTGGTGCCTTTTGACACTAGCTGCTTGCTGTCTTCCAAGGCAAGCCTGGAAGACTTGCCATAGTCACAGCTGAACTTGCTGAACTGCTCACAGGGGCAGGAAACACAAGGGCTCTCACTGTTGAACTAAAATCTGCCTTCTGTGGGCTGAGCTTCTTCTCCCAATCCTCAGCTCACTGAATGCAGAAGGAAGTCTTCCCATGACATGGGATGGGATGTCCTGAACATCTCCCCTGGAGTTGGAAGAGTTGAGAAACCTCAGCACTGTGGTCATGGGACCATTATGGAGCAGACTGACTTGAGAAGTGAGACAACCCCTACCATTCCCAACCACAGCACAGAGGTACAACTGCCATCTCAATATACCTGGTTTCCCTGGGTTCCTCTACCCAGACTTTCTGGATGGTTTTGGATGGACTTTGGTCTGTGCACTCATCTCCCTGACTGACCATCACAGACCCAGCTAATTTCCCACACAGTGATCAATGCTCATGGTGCCTACTCAATGCTGAGGCATCCAGAGCTCCTGAAAGAAGGACGTTTCGGTGTCAATATCCATTTATAAACATATGGATATGAGGAACAGCCCCTGGTAGCAGGGCTGGAGGAAGCTTTCTGGCAGGGGAGTACGCAGGGCTCTGAGGGAGGAGAGGCAGCAGCCAAGCCAGAAGCTTGCTGCAGGGCTGGGTCTGTATTTCCTTCTGGGAGGCTGTTTTTAACATCCAAGATGGTGATTCAGATTAGCATCCTAGGGCTTTACATCCCTGGGGAGCTAGGTTTGTTTAGTCTAGAGAAAAGGAGACTGAGGGGAGACCACATTGCTCTCTACAACTACCTAAAAGGTGATTGTAGTGAGGTGGGGGTTGGTCTCTTCTCCCTGGTAGCCAGTGACAGGACAAGGGGAAATGGTCTGAAATTGCATCAGGGGAAGTTTAGGTTAGATATTAGGAACAATTTCTTTACTGAAGGGATTGTCAGATACTGGCTCAGGCTGCCCAGGGAGGTGGTTGAGTCACCATCCCTGGATGTGCTTCAAAGAAGATTAGATGTTGTACTTGGTGACGTGGTCTGGTGTTGGACCTAATAGGGCTGGATAGATGGTTGGACTCGATGATCTTGAAGGTCTTTTCCAACTCTAACCATTCTGTGATTCTATGATTCTGTCTGTGGAATGGTTTCCCTCAAACGGACAGGGAGCCTGGGCAAGGGTGAGGTTGGTGTCCTGGGAGCGAGAGGTCACACAGGAAGCTGTGTAGGTAAAAAAAGAGCAAGTGGTACCCACAACACTGCCAACCAACCCATGGAACATCTACTTTTTCAGCCTTTGTTCTAAGAGGAATGTCTACCAGCACACCCTTTATATCTGAGTCAAGGTGAGGGGGCTTGATTCCACCTCACAACAGCCCCTCTGCACCTGGGGGGACAGGAGACCTAAGGGAAACTGCGCTACATTGAAGTGGTTTCCCGGGGCTGCTGAAAACCCACTGGGCTCTGCAGGGTCCTGCTACATGCCCAGAGGGGCTGCAGGGTGCAGTGCAGGACCTGTTCCTGGCCCGGCTGTAGCACAAACCACAGGGGTTCCTGGTGGTCCTGTGTGCTTCAGCAGTGCTGCTGGGCAGCAAAGTCACGTGGGTCAGTGGTTATTGCAACGTTGCAGTGTTGGTGCAGGATGCTATCAGCCTACAGGAGCCTACTGGCAGCACGTGTGGAGATGATACAAAGCTCTGGGCTAAAGCTGTGTTACTCAGGGATGTTCAGGGAGCTGACACATCCCTCCTGGCGCGGGCGGGGATGTCGGATGTGTTACCCTCTGAGGCTCGTAGAACAGCAGCAGTAGCAGCGCGCTGTTCCTGCTTCACTGAAAGGCTGAGGATTTAATTTCTGCTGCTAAGTAGTGCTATTTGCAAACCCATGGAGGGCACGGAGCAGATTTCTAGGGCATGGGCTTGTATATATTCATCCTTTCCATCCGATGCTCTCGACCTCAGGGTAAGACTGTTCAGCCTGGAGAAAAGAAGACTAAAAGGGGACCTAATTAATGTTTATAAATATCTTAAGCATGGGCTGCAGGGGAAATGGGCAGCCCCTTTTCAGTGTCTGTGGGGACAGGACAAGGGGCAATGGCTGCAAGTTAGAGCAGAGGCAGAACTTTTCCCCAGTGAGGGTGCCAGAGCCCTGGGACAGGCTGCCCAGGGGGGTTGTGGAGTCTCCATCTCTGGAGAGATTCCAGCCCCGTCTGGACGCTGACCTGTGCAATATGAGCTGGGGAGCTGCTTTGGCAGGGGCTTGGACCCCAGGAGCTCTTGAGGTCTCTTCCAACCCCTATGATTCTGTGATTCTGTATAATGTATTCCTGTGTACCTTTCTACACCACCCTTTGCTAGACAAGTGGGGCAAGGAGATGAGCCAAAGGTTGTGGTACTGATCTGGATTTGGGAGACACAGTTTAATTCCCTATCCTTACACCAACTTGTGTCAAAGTCTGGCATAATAAAATCCTTCAGGAATTGAGGTTCAGCAGGAATGACACAAACTGCAAAAAAAGCATTTGCAAAAGGTACAAAACATCCTAAGGCACTTGGCTGTTAAACTTCAAGTGTTGTGTCTTGCCTGCCAAGAGGTCTGCAGAGCTTGTGTGTGTGTGTGTGCTTGGCCTGCTGCTCTGTTCAGCTGCAAACGGTCTGAATAATGAAGCTGGACATTTTTGGCTGCATGGTTCAAATAGCAATGGTTGTGACTGCAAATTAATAAAAGAGGGGGAAAGTAAGAACATAAAAGGCTGTTTTTCAAGCACTGGCTGCCAGAATCTCTTCACAGGGCAAAGGTGGGTCAGGCAGGGCAGTGAGAGGGCAGCATAAATCCTCCTGGGATGTCTCTGTTCCCGTCCCGTTCCAGAGGAGTTCACACGATGGCTGCAGCCAGGGAATGGTGGGAACCCTGAGCAGATGCCTCCTGATGATCCATTTATTTATTTATTTCCCCACATTCCAGACACACTTTAAAAGAATCTCCTAGCGTAGCTGTAATAATTTCTAGGGGCAGCCAGCTCTAACTTAATTTTCAAGGGTGATCTCCTCTTCAGAGCCGGCGGGATTATTTTACAGGATGAATGCATCTGTTGCAAGCCCAGTGCAGAAGCTGGCACAGCTGGGGTGGACTGGGTTCTTTTTGGTTATCCCCAAGGAGGCAACAAAGGCTGAGAGAGTCAAAGAGGCTGAATCACAGAATCACAGAATCGTAGGGGTTGGAAGGGACCTCCAGAGATCATCGGGTCCAACCCCCTGCCAAAGCAGCTCCCTAGCTCATATTACACAGATAGGCATCCAGACAAGACTTGAATCTCTCCAGAGAAGGAGACTCCACCACCTCCCTGGGCAGCCTATTCCAGTGCTCTGTCACCCTCACTGGGGAAAAGTTCTTCCCCATGTTGGTGCGGAACTTCCTGTGCTCCAGCTTACAGCCATTGCCCCTTGTCCTGTCCCCACAGACACTGAAAAGGGGCTGGCCATTTCCCCCTGCATCCCATGTCTAAGATATTTATAAACACTAATTAGGTCCCCCCTAAGTCTTCTTTTCTCCAGACTAAACAGTGCCAGCTCACTCAGCCTTTCCTCATATGGGAGATGTTCCAGGCCCCTAATCATCTTCGTAGCCCTTCTCTGGACTCTCTCCAGGAGATCCCTGTCTTTTTTATCCCAGGGAGCCCAGAACTGGACACAGTACTCCAGGTGGGGCCCGACCAACGCAGAGTGAGTTTGATTGATGAAGTTTGGATTTGAGGAAAAGCAGCATTTCTTTCCACAGCAGAAATCCTACACTCCAGTTCTTCAGGTCTGTGTTCTCTGGGGAAGAGGATAGGCAGGGCAGGGCAGGAGCATCCTTCAAATACCATCAGATTCAGAGCTTTCTTCATTGCCAAGCGTCCATCCAACGCTGGCCACCATACCAACACGTGTATGATCTGATCCAGCCACAGGAGGGGGACAAAGATGCACTTGGTGAGAAAGATGTATCCTCTGAGAGGTTGAATTTAACCTCCAACTGGAAGACAGTGGGACATCTCTCCTGTATGCAGAGGATCAGAGACCTTGCTTCTCAGTCCTGTGTGTTTCAGTCTTGCTGTGCATTCACAGCAGATCCTTGGGATGGGAATGAGGTGTCTTCTGTGAAAAGAAGCATTGCCATTGCAGGAAACAAGGATGAATAAGAATCCAATGGATACAGAGAGAGTGGGAAAAGGTTTGAGAGGGATGTGTTGGCTCTGCCCTCAGCACTGGCAGGTGTGGGGAGGGATCCTCTGCCAGATGGTCTGAGCTCAGTGTGAGCTGTGGCTGCCCCCAGCCCTATGCATGAGCATGACAGTGGAGCAGTGCTGTGGCTGGTCCATCTCCACTGAATCTCACCAGCAATGACCAGTCTGGGGTGATGCCTACACCAGCCCACCCATACAACCAAGGTTCCCAGAAGAAGGTGGCAAACCTTGCCTGGTCTGTAACACCCTAGTTGGAAGATGCCCATGACATACATGATGGGGACCCTTGCCCCATGGATATATGGTGGGCATGGAGGTGCTGGCTGAAGCTAAGGCAGCTTCTTGCAGGGCTGCAGCCAGAGCAGCAGGCAGCTGGGGCTGGAGCTGGAGTTAGCACAGCAGTAGGGAGAGCAGGTGGCCGAGCAGCAGGGAGGAAGACTTGCCAACCACACACATCACTAGGATCCTGAAAGGAAACAATTTGTTTAACTAGTTTGCCAAATAATATCTATATTATGAATGCACCAAACATTGCTTATTCCGACTCGCTGGAGGGTTCTTGCTTCCAGCATGAACATGTTGCTTTCTCCAGTTCATAACTAGGGAAGGATTGGGAAGAGCTGCTGAAGCCCCTGCAGCTGTTTTGCCAGGAGCAAGTGGGTCTACACTGCCCATCAGTGAAGGTGGAGGGTGGGTTTGTGCTCCTGGAAATCACCCCAGCTTTCCTTGGGGCTGAGTTTGCTCAGCGTGTCTGTGAACCTTCATTCTCTTCTCAGCTTTGAGTTTGTTTCTGTTTGCCCCTGTTTTGGGGAGCTGCAGGGTACGTGGGGAGCATGTGGGGAAGTGCTGCTCCCCAGCTGGTCCCTGTGGCTGCCACTCAAACCTGATGTTCTCCTGAAAGACCTCAAGGACTCAGTTTAGGGACCTAAATTACCAATGTTTTGTCTGGAGCTGTTCAATATAGGTCACATCCAAGCTCAGAGCATTGTATCAAAATCTGTGTATGTGTGTCAGAGGAGCTGTTTGAACTGGGGTCTTGGTACATCAGAGGGGTTTTGGACATTTACAAAGCCACAGAGGAGATGTGACAGTAAGTGTGCAAAGGTGTGCAAATGCTTTAGAGCTTTGATACTTTGGTATCAAAGCCCTGAACTACAGTAACTGAGTATCTGTGCTTCAAATCCCTTACAAAACTGAAGAGGGAACTGACCATACCCAGACAGTGTTCAAGCTGCAACCGACTTCTCTGCTCTTCCCTAAGAGACAGGGTTTAAAAGTGGAATTGATGAGGAGATGGATGTGACACATGACTTACAAGGGCATTAGCCTGACTCTAGAAAAACATTCATAGCAGCCTAAGAAAAATAAACACACTGGAAAAGTATTTATGGATCTACACTGAGTTAAACAGTCACCAAAACAATTTCCTTTTCTGTCTCCCACAGGAAAAAAATGAACCTGGGAGACATCATAAAACCAGAGACTTCAGCACTCCCCTTGCCTGGCATTTACCAGCTTTCTGGAGACTGAAAAACATTGGATACACCTGAATATAGGCAGTGCCAAGCAGTCTCTGGAGGAGCTGAGGTGATCTCCCTGCACCCTGGGATTGGTGGTTTGCAGGTAGGCAGGATGGGAAGGCAGAGCGAGGAGCCGGAGGGTTTGGAAGTGGTGTAACCAGGCAGGCAGCTTCTCTTCTCCCAGTTGCCCTTTCCCATCCTGACTGCAGATATTTTCCTCCAGTGTTTCAGCTTTGCTTAACTCTCCCTTTGATCAGTGTTTATAGTAATGGAGCTTGCTATAAGCTCTAATATCCCTAAATGCTGTAAATATATATCTATAAACACTAAACAAAACCTTCCCTCCATAATAAACAGAGACCAGAACTGTGAATTAGGGTCCCAGACAAGGCAGATGCACAGCAACAATTCTCAAGGACTTTGAAGTTAAAAGCTTTGCTGTATAAATGTAAGAGCTTTTGTAAGTCAAACTAAAAGTCTCATTAACGTGAAACTTCCCTGATCAGAAACCTGACTAGTTCAGTGAGAATCCCCAAGGACATGAGTATTTAGCACACTTTCTAATTAATTATGGTACAGCAGTTAAAATACGTTTCAGACTTGTTTAGAAAATATTCCTTGGATTGTGTATGCAGAGACAGACTGCCAGGGCTCTTTGCACATAGGACAGGAGCAAAGCAAGGTATGAGCGGGCAGAAATGTGCATCTGAAAGTCTCATGTGGTTTTGCTTTGGGTGTTGTTGGCTTGGGTAAGAAAGCAGGATCAAGACCAGTCTTTTTTCTTCAAGACTCCCCCCCCCCAGAGCTGAACTGCAAGGCTATCCCATGCAGATAACACCCATGTCCTACACACAGAGTGTGCCCACCTCCCCGTGGGAAATTGAGTTCCTTAGCTTGTGCATGGTGTGATAAATGACTTGGTCCCAAACAGGATTTTAACCAAATGGAACCATTTATTAAAGGAATAAAAGCAAGCCAAAGGTGCTGGGGGACACAGGCAGCACCGGGTGCACCAGGAGGCTCTGCTCCACCAAGACGCACCCCCAACAGTTNGACATAACAACCATATACATCTTAAACTGACATGCTGGAGTGCCAGGCAACCCCCACAAGATATCCTGTAGGTGAGGTTTTGCTTTTGTTCTGCTAAAGATCAGGCAGCTGGCTCTTCAGACTCAGGCACCTTCCTCTTCTTCTTCCCTTCTTCTTCTTGATTACCTCCTTCTCAGAGACAAGTTGTTTCTCCTGAGGTATCACAATGCACACAATGTGCTGCATTGTGGTCCTTTAGGCAAAGATTTGCCCATCCTTTATATAGTTTGTTGCTGCTTCAACATACTTCATTCAGCACATAGAATCAGACTGGGCTGGATTGGAAGGGACCCCATGGATCATAGAGCTTCAACCCCCCTGCCATAGGCAGGGCCACCAACCTCCAGGCCTGGAGCTACACAAGGTTGCCCGGGGGCCCATCCACCCTGGCCTTGAACACCCCCAGGGATGGGGCATCCACTACTTCTCTGGGCAGCCTGTTCCAGCCCCTCACCACTCTCTCTGTAAAAAACTTCCCCCTAATATCTAATCTCAACCTTCCTTCCTTTAGTTTTAATCCATCCCCCTTGTCCTACCATGCACAATCTCAAACTGTCCCTCCCAGGCCCGTGACCATACAAGGGTCTGTCATTATTATCACCCCAGCATTATTCCATAGTAACACGAATCAGAGGGACATAGATCACAGTGGTGTCCCGAGGTTCTCTGTCTCTCGCTGCTCCCAGCCCTCAGGCAAGGCGCTGGGAATGGCTGGGCAGGCTCCTCTCAGTGCAGAGGCTGTTAAAAACTAACAGGTATTGATAACCCTGTCCTCTGGGCTTTGGTGGAACTAAACCTTTGTAGGGAGCAGTTTGGGTTTCTGGTTTAATGACTTGACACATCTTCTCATACCGCTGCTAGTGGACCTTAGACCTGGACCTGGACTGGTCCTGTGCACCTCGAGGTGGTGGGAAAGGGCTGAGTGTTTGTGGAAGCCAAGATCTGTCCAGTTCTGGAACATACTGGGTTATCTTCTAGTGAATTTGTGTTAGAGCTAGAACATTCACAGAATCACAGAATCGTAGGGGTTGGAAGAGACCTCAAGAGCTCCTGGGGTCCAAGCCCCTGCCAAAGCAGCTCCCCAGCTCATATTGCACAGGGCGGCGTCCAGACGGGGCTGGAATCTCTCCAGAGATGGAGACTCCACAACCCCCCTGGGCAGCCTGTCCCAGGGCTCTGGCACCCTCACTGGGGAAAAGTTCTGCCTCTGCTCTAACTTGCAGCCATTGCCCCTTGTCCTGTCCCCACAGACACTTAAAAGGGGCTGGCCATTTCCCCTGCAGCCCATGCTTAAGATATTTATAAACATTAATTAGGTCCCCCCTGAGTCTTCTTTTCTCTAGAAAAGAGAATGAGAAATAACTGAAAATGTAGTGAATCATTTCTTTATTGGGGGGCTGTGAGGGGGAGGAATAAATTAGAACCATAGTCCATTTCAATATGTATTCTAATAATTCAGCTCTCTTATATTCAGCTCTCTTATAAACTTCTTTCCATTTCCTGCAGTTTTTGAAAGCTGAGAAGAAGGTAAGGAGGTAAGGACTTGAACTAAAAAGAAATCTTTTACTTAAATATGCACCCAAAAGGCCATGTTTTTTGGGTTTTTTTATAATTAATCTTAAAAAATATTTGCCCAACTTAAAATTTAAAACAAACATTTCAGTTTGTTAGGAAATGAAAACCCATCCCTGTTTTACCATGTGCCAGCAAACTGAAACACCCTTTATTGCACAGTTCTGGTTTTCTGTTTGAGAGGTCATTTGAATTCAAAAAGAAAGCTCCTGATGACTTCATTAGGTTAACTATTCTGCTTTTTTAGGTTAAATATTCTGCTTTTTTTTTTTCATTCTTTGCTGTCTCTATTGGGCCCTTCTGCCCTAAGCTCTTTTACACTCTTTTCCTGGCTTCTCAGTACTCACTCTGGCCAGACTCAGCCCAGCCGAGGTGGGTGGGTGATGAGCTCATAGATTGATGTAGGCTCTTCTCAAAAGAGGAATCTCGGGGTGTGGATGTGGAACCTCTTTGTCTCCCCTTGATGGTGTGCAAGGGAGATGTACTCACTTATGAGGTAGGATATAAACATGATGGACTGAAGTGCTGCTCTGGCTTACTGTCACACTGCTAGGAAATGCCAGGAGAACCGTGTGTGTAAAGGGCAGAACTACACAGGGGCTCTTTATCACAGACTGCTTTGGGTTGGAAGAAACCCCCAAGCCCCCTCCCGTGCCACCCCCACCACAGGTAGGGACAACCCCCCCCCCNAGCCCCAGCTTCTCTGGGCACCCTGTGCCAGGGCCTGTCCTCTCCCTGGGAAGTATTTCTGCCTCCCAGCCCCTCTCCAGCTGCCCTCCTGCAGCTGAAGACTGTTCCCCACTGGGCCAGGCCCTCCCTGCCCTTGGCACCAGCCCCTCTCCAGCATTCCTAGAGCCCCTTGAAGGACTATAAGGTGCTCAGAGCTCTCCCCAGAAGCAGCCGTCTCTTCTCCAGGCTGAGCCAGCCCAGCTCTCCCAGCTTGGCTCCAGAACAGAGGGCCTCCAGCCCTTGGATCATCCCAGTGGCCACCTCTGGACTTGCTCCAGGAGCTCCATGTCCTCCTTGTCCTGGAGACCCATGAGCTGAATGCAGTGCTGTGGGGGGGGTCTTCCCAGAACAGAGCAGAGGGGCAGAACCCCCTCCCTGGACGTGCTGGTCCCACTGCTGGGGATGAAGCTTTGGAAAACTGAACAGCTGTATGGAAGCAGGGCTGTCAGGAAAACCGAGTACAGTTTTGTCCTCCATTCCCCAGGTGAAGCCTCGCTGGCTCCAGCCACAGCCCAGCCTGTATCTCAGCTCAGTCAAGCTGTGAGAGCCAAGGCAATTAAAACCCATTTACATTTTGCCTTGAGTGGTCATCAGCACCCCCAGGATTCCAAATATTCACACCTGCTTCATTTTCCTGCTTTACCACCCACTTTTGAAAGCAGGAGGCTAAATATTTCCTTAAGCCTGAAATACAGAACATCACATTCATTTCACACATGGTGATTTGAGGAGAAAACCCACTGTTCCTGAAGCAGTGGAAGAAGAGAGGATGGGCAGAGACTGAACTTCAGTATCTACACCAACAACAGAGTTCAGGTGGCTTTGGTGGAAAGGAGTAGTGAAAAAGGGGCAATGCAGGTGGAGCTGCTGGGATCTGGGAGCGTGAGCTGGGGGTGCTCCTGGGGTGGGCACTGGGTGCTTCTGCACCACGGCCAAGCACCACATCACTCTCTGCACCATCACCAGGGCAAGAAGAATTATGTAAAAGAGGTTTTCATTAGTCTTTTAGTGATAGCAGGATTATTATTTTAATGAGCAGTTTATGCAGTGTTATTAGTGCTGTTTTATTGGCCTATGCTGCCATTTGTTTGGGGAACTGTTGCATGAGCTGTAGGAGAGACGTTGAATTACACTGGGGCTGACTGACTTCAGCTCATGCTGCTGGGAGTCAGGAAAGGACAAACTGGTTTTATGGCCTCGGTGAGATGGGCACAAAACCTGCTTTTTTGCAAATGCAGAAGCTGCCTGCATGGTATGAAAGGTGTTTCTCAGGTGTATTCCCCTTGAATTTGGCAGGAAACAGCTTTTTATGAGATGGGTTTGACTGGGTCTCTTAATGAACAGCTGTTCCTCATTGGCAGCCACCAGTTTCTTGTGGATTATTTCTGAAACAGCAAGAGACAGCAGCAATCACTTCTGTTACCCTTGACTAAAGGCTGCCTGTCAAAATGTTTCTTTGGCCTCCTCTAGTGAGGATTAGGATGTTTTTCCCAGCCCAGCTCATGAGAAGTTTGGTGGTTTCAAAGGATTTCCCAGCCCACTTCAGGATTCCTCCCAAAAATCTGATTTGGGAATTTTAGGAGAGAAGAAATTTCTTCCATGCCAACAGAAACCTTTCCTTGAGGTGAGCCAGAACACTTTATATTACCAATGGCACCTTTTAAACAGACTCTGTGTGTGTGTGTGTGTGTGTGTGTGTGTGTAACATGAAGACAATTTTTTAGGAAGTTGTTTCAAAACAAAATTAGTAGTCAAAAAGTTCCATTTAGAGAATGTGGCATTAAGAAGCTTCCACAACTTTGAAACTTTCTGAGATCTGTTAAATGAAACATTTATTGGACTAGACCTTTCAAGAGCTGGCTTTGCATGAATGGTTGACTGTAAGCAGATTTCACTTAAAACTGGGGGTTTAAAGGTAGCAATGTGATGAGACTGCTATATTTTGGGGAAGGGCCCCTCTGTGAGAGGAGCTGCTGCTGAAATGAGGTTGTTCTGCTGTGTGCCATGTGGCAGTGCCTGTGATAGAGGGAACCCTGTGTGGAGGCTGGAGGTTGGTGTCCCATTTAGGTTCTCACCAGTGGACTGTTGTGCTTTGCCGTTTTCTTCTTCCACTCTGGATGTTCTTAATGCTGGTTGGTAACTCCAGTGGGCAGGGAGGTGTCAGGGAAGGCAGCAGGCCTGCCCGCGGCCTAGCTCTCTTCTCCCAAGATTTAGGCCCTGACAATATCCTTCTGTTCCCATGAGACAGGAGAAGTTCCTCATGCTGAGAGGATCCTAATAATCACATTCTCAAAACACAGCGGCCTTGTTGATAGGGGTACAGGCTGCCCTAAAGCAAGAAGCAGTTATGGGAAGGTACTTGGGAGTAATGGAACATGTTAAGAACCAACCATAATAAGATGGTCAAAACCAGCAGGTGTGGGGATGCTTTTAGGTATTAAAGGTAAACTAAGGATATTTAGCTATAAGATAGGTTTATCAGAACTCGTTATAATCACTAACCAATCATTGTGGTGTGAACAGTGTGTGTAACCAATTAGCAGTTGTTTAGCTTGCCACGTTTGCAGTAATAAAGGTCTAGAATCTGGGGGATTTCACCTCATAAAATGGCTTCACCTAAAATTCCTATCGAATTGCATGTTGCTCTCTGCTGGTCACTACAGGGAGGAGGGAAACAAACCCCAAAGGCTGGGTGAAATATAAGCCCAAGGGACACCCCTTTGCTTCAGTCAGAAGTTGGGTGCATGCCTGGGCCAAACCAGAAGCTTCCTGGGCATTTCTTGGGTTAAATACTGACAGGTTTTTAGTAGAGTTTCCATCTCTTCTACCTGATGCTGAGGAAGGTGTTCACATCATACCTGCTTGGTGCTGTCAGGGGTTTAGCAGCTGATCTCCTCCCCACCCTGAGCAATACTCTAGGAAGCATCAGTTTGGGAAGCTGAAACGCCTGTTGCAGGTTTCCTCTGTTCTTCATGTAGTCCTTTCCAAGCTCCTGAATGCCTTCAGCAGCCAGGATCATCCTCACCGCCTCCTCCTCAAATGTCTTTTGTCTTTGCTTATGCCTAGTGCACTCTACATCTGGCTAAGACAGTTCTTTCTACTAGCATTTTCACAATATATATGAAAACTCCAGCATAATTAAATAAACCAGTGCTGAAACCCCCCAAAGAACAATTATCTTCTCTGTGAAACACTCCCAGCAGAAAGCTTGGAAAACTTACATGTAATTAGTGCAGTGAGCCCCACTGCAGCCTGAGATACAACCCAGCTGGGCTTGTAATGCTGACATCTCTGGGATGACCAGCAATAGCAAACATGTGAGTGATGTGCACACTGGCTGGTTTCACACAGTTACACGCTGATTTTCAAAGCTATTTGACTGCCATCCCAGTCTCCATTGCTCTTGCTAGGCTGGTCCCCTCCCTATCCAGTGTGCCTCAGCCTTTAAAGGGCTTTTCTCTGCCATCTGTATTATCCAGCAGAAAGAATGGTCTTGGGCCTTTGAGCACCAGACCAAAACTTAGCAGAATTGGATTAGTTGCATGGCTGAGCTATAGACTTCCAGGGGATGAATCGCTTGGAGCCAGATCTTCTAAGGTGTCTGGGCACCCAAAACATGAGATACTTACCCCAAAATACTTGTACATCCAACCTGCATTGATTGCAGTTCTCTTGGGTGCCTGAACACATTAAAAATTGTCTGATGAGACAGGGCCCAGACCCAAGATACAATAAAGTCAGCAGGAAGATGGGAGAAAATGAGTGGCTTTGTAAGAGGTGCTTATTGAAGGCAGAGCCATCTTTGTAAGCAGGGCTCAGGTGCAAGCCCAGAAGCACAGCTTTAAAGCCTTGCAGTACAAACAACAGAGGGTGGGTGCTGAGCTGGCACCTCTCTTGCACTTCCTAAAGGGAAGGATTTGCCAAGAGGGATCACAGCCCTAGAAGTTGTTAGTTCTTCTAACAGCAGGTTGAGTTGTCTTTTGGTTTTCTAAAAGCAGATATCTATGCCTCCACACTGAAGAAAAGTAGCCTGGAACAATAGTCCTACAGCTCCAATTCCCATGTGATGTCACGAGGAGGATGTCTCCTGGTAAAAAGGTAATATCCTGATAGAAAGGGAAGCTTCATACTGAGACATACAGAGTCCTTTTTACTGTAAAGGAGGAAGAGCAAGCTATGCATGACAGATATTAGGCATGTTATTAAACTCACTCCTGGAAAGTACCCAAGTGCTAGAATGAGAAGGGGATGTGTGAGAACTGATGTAAACCAGAATATTAACACTGGAATGGAGCACTGCTTTCTCTTGAAAGCATCCCTAGGAAATATTTCCAAAGGTAAAAGGGTGATGTGCATACACTGGGTATTAAAACCTGAAGGAGGGTCTAGTCTGAAAGCATTTTTGCAAGGAAGATGCTCTTCAGGGACAACGCTGAGGCTTGGGGTGTGCTTCTTTCCTCCCCCAAAGGTGGGGGCAGTGAGCAGAGCTGCAGCAGGACTGGCACACACCTTCCCCACTCTCAGCCCCCTGTTCTCCTTTCCAGCTTCCCTGCACTACGAAATGATGCAGATAATGTTTCTTGTAACAGATGTTGCACGACTCCATATGGGAGAGCTCTTGGGTTTGGTTTGGGCTGTTGTTGGGTTTTGCCATCCCTTAGGTGTTACCCTATGGGACCGTGGGAGGAATTGGGGATTTGATGCTGTGTCTGACCTAGGCAGAGTTTGCTGTTGCTGAAACACCCACCATAAATGGTGCTGTACTCTCTGTTGGGGAAGGAGTTGGAAACCCTTTGCTAGAAACATGTGTAATGACCTTTTGAAGGCAACTGGGTAGCACCAGGCACCATGATTTTATAATGGAGTATTAGGGCAGTTTGGTGCAGGCACAGGGAAGTGAGAGCTCTCCTGCTGTGGGCAGTCTCCTCTGCTTAGCACTGAGACAAGGGAGGAGCCATGGGCTACCAGCCACTGCAGGACAGCTTGGGGAGCCACCTGCAGCCACTCCACACCAGCAAGACTGAAGAAGGGTGATAGCAGAGCTCTGAGCAAGCTACAGTGAAACCTGGTATGAATCATAGCAGAGCACAGACCTGCAGGTAATGTGGGGCTCATGGGCCACAAGTCCTCCAGCTGCCCAAAAAGAGACCTACTGGGGGTGTCACAGGAGGGATTTTGCCTCCAAGAGATGGGGAGTGCTGCTGACAGCTAAGTGAGGGCTAATCAAAGGACTTCTTACAGCACTGAAAAATGAAGTTAATGGCAACAGTGAAGCAAAGCCATGTAACAGTGTAGGAATCTCCTAGTGACATGTACCTTCTCAACCTGCTGGCTGTGAGGTGGTGACATTGCAGGGCTGGTAACAGAAATGCCAAGTCCTACAGCTAAACCCAAATGTACTTTGAGTGGCTGAGTTCCACCTCAGCCTCCCACCTTTAACAAAGAGCAGTTGCCAGGCTGAGACCTCCAGCATCCACCTGCCAGCTGCAGAGGAGATGGCTGCACCGTGCTGCCAGATCCAGGCTTGATGCCAACCCCTGCTGCACTTGGGGAGTGATCCCATGTGTGGACACAGCCTTTTGCACTGCTGCAGGGTGTCTGAGCAGGACAGCCATGGCTAAACCTCCGTGTGAATTGTCTCTTGGGCTCTCTTTGGCCCTCTGATGTGTGAGCACAGGGTGGCAGTGGGGATCCAACTCTTCTCACCTGTTAAAGTTGTGGATGAAAATGTACATTGGTGCCCTTGAAGAAGAGGAATCAGAGGAGGCTGTGATAGGGGAGCGCGGCATGGATGAAAGGAGAACCTGAAGGGCTTTGAACATGTAAGAGAATGTGAACAGGGGTGATCCCAGAAGAGAAATTCTTCAGGGAATTAGAAGGAAAATAGATGTTAGGGAGGCAGGATTAAGACTGTTTGAAGTCAGAGGGGGGAAGCTGGATCTTAGTTTTGATCATGAAAAGGCTGAGAGGAGGGCGAGTAATCTGAAATCAAAGTACAGGAGGAAATCAAACCTGAACATTAAACAACCTGCGAATCTCTCCCTTGAAGAGATGAGATCCAAGGACCCAATAAAGCAAGGTGAGGGGGGTGCTTGGATCCTTGCAGAGGGACAGCCTCTGCCTGAAGAAGGGCCCAAAATTCCCCCTGGCCTGACAGAGGTGGGGACAGAGAAAGCTTCTGTGGCCAAGAAAGTCTCTCTCACCTCCTGTGGAGGAACCACTGGCAGGTTGGCACCCATACCCCCACCAGCACTGAATGGAGTTGTGAAGTAAATGGGGATTTTTAATTTTTCCTTTTAATTTCCTAATGGGAATAATGTTTTATGTCCTCTAAGTGCCCAGTTCTGGCACTGGCCAAATGGCTGAACTCTTCCCATCTCTGCTGAAGCCCTCAGATGCTGCCCCTGCATCAGGCTGGCTGTGAGCCAGAGGAAAAAATCACAGCTTCTGCAGTGAGATCCCCATTTCAGCTGCTGCTGAGCTGTGTGCGTGCGTGTGTGAAGTGTCCTGCCAAGTTGATGTGCTGGAGCTTCAGAATTAACAATGTTGACTCAGGCCTGAAGACTTTAAAAGAATTTATATCAACAGATTTTAAAGATCTTAAAATATACAGCTTGAGTAGCCTTAGGTTTCTCAGGCAGCTGCCAAATCAAACTGAATAATAAAATAAAGCTGAATAATAAAGTGATCACACAGTGTAAGATCAAGACAGGGCCGAGTTAGAGGCACCCCCAGTAATTACTGGATTGGGAGCAGCCTCCTGACAAGCCTGGAGGCTCTGCTGATGTGCTGAGAACCAAAAACAGCAACAAAATTTCCCCAAATAAAAACAGCTCTTCCCTTGCCTCCCAGCCTACTCCCTGGTTGCTCCTGCTGGTCTTTGCTGTCAGCAAGACCTGCAGGAGAGGTGCCAGGCAGGGCAGGTGAGCCCAGGGTCCAGAGCCACAGTGCCAGGGCAGAGAAGAGCCGGCAGTGACCCCGGGCTGGATGGGGCCTGCAGGAAAGGGGATGTCAAAGGAGGACCAGATCCTGAGAGGGTGATGCTGGTGGGGATGTGAACCAGGCACAGAAGCACTGATCCTTGCTTTTAGACTGCTGCCCACACCTAGGAGGTCGGTGTCCTCTTGCCCTCTCCCAGGAGGGCTCCCAGTGTGAGTCTTATGGATGCCAGTGGCACCTGCAGCAGCCCAGCCTCAGCTCATGGATACTACTCGTGCCCACCCCATCGTTTCCTGTCCACCTTGCCTGGACCCATATCACCTTCTGTCCTTTCTCCACTTTTTATTACTAGTTTTGCTTAAAAGCCACCAAAAATCAATATTAAAAGCCTAGTGAGGGGTTTAAAAAAAAATAAAAATGAAATTGCCTGGAGATGCTCGTTCTTCATGATTTGTATGGCAATAATGCTGCAAAGCCCTAAAAGGCCCAAATAGGAAGTTTCAGTTTGCTTTCAAGCTACATAGGTTTTGTTTGGGAGCCTAGAGGCTTTTGATGAAAAGATTTCATTTTTTGATAAAAACATTCTGGCAAAAATGAAGCTATTGAGGAAGGGGAACCAATTTTTATTCCTTTTTGGTGACATTTTCCATGAGATAAAATGTAATTCCTGAGAAGCTCTAACTCTGGTCCTTTTTCATTCTTAAAATGTTTCTTTCTCTCTAGGCTCTCAGCATCTATTTCCCATTGTCCTTTCAGAGTGCCAGTGCAAATATATCTTTCTATTTTGGTATTGTCAAGAGGTAAGGTTTGTAGGGAAAGGTAATATCTTTTCTTAGAGCAACTGATAGAACCAGGAGAAAAAAGGACTTATTTTAGGGCATAGAAGCCCTGTCTGGCTCTTTTGTTTATAAATTACCCTTCTGTTCTCCTGGAGACCTTCCTGTCTCTACACTGAACTCTTTTAACTCTAGCATATATACTCAAAAAGCACGCTCATCATTTATCTTTACTGCTATGGCAATCTTCTGGTCACCTCTGCTTGCTTTCCTTCTCCAGCTACTTACTCTTCTCTGCTTTGCAATCTTCTCAAGTGGCATCTGTAGCTGGTGTTTTATTACTTGTGTATGCCTTTTTCTAATCCCCCATTACTTGGGGCACATCCTTTGTTGCCTGTGTTAGTCTTTTCTATGCCCTGGGGATATTTATTGCTAATTGATTCACATAATTGGGAAGGTAAACATTCATTTCTCTTAGAATACACATTTTACTTGCAGTGGGACAATCCCTAGAGCTTTTATCCTTTCTTTCTCTGTTTCATTGGAGGTGTTCTGCATAGCTGGTTGGAGCCAGAATGGAATAACACATCTCTAGCAGGGTTGGCACTGCACTAGGCAGCATCTCCAAGAGTTGTGTTGCTGCCCTTGAAGCTCACTGACCACACTAGGAGATAGAACAGCTCCCACAGAAGTCACTGTTAGAGGCACCTCCACCTCTCTGAGGGGAAAATATTCTCTGCAAGCCCCAAGAAGGGACAAACACTCTGAGGCTTGGGGAGGAGGGAGGCACTGGGTTCTCTTCAACATTTCCATTAGCAGCCTGGATGATGGAATAGATAGTATGCTTATTAAATTTACAGATGGCACCGAGCTAGGAGGGACTGCAAATATACTGGGCAACTGGATGAGAATTCAAATGAGTTCAACAAATTACAGAAGTGGTTTGGGGAAAAATAGGGAATTAAATTAGATGCAAGTGCAAGGCACGAAATTTGGGCTGAAATAATCAGTGCACAGAGGATGAGGAAGAGGCAGCAGTTCTACAGAAAGGGAACTGATGAGGAAGGTCAGGACCAGAAGTTCATCAAGGCTCAGTATCATGGTGGTGGGAATAAAAACCAAGTATAGGCAGGACATGAAGTAATGGGCTCCTTTTACAGCCCAAGTGATGCAAGCTAGTTATTAGAAAGGCTTTTGGATTGTGAGTGGTGCTCAGCAGGGGCTGAAGATCCTGAGGAAGGGCATTTTCCAGGGATCGGACACCCAGAGATGATGCAGTTGTGGGGCAGAGAGATGAACCAGCAACTCCTCAAGGCCTTTGAGCCCTGTTACCTTGCGGATGGGATTTTCACCCTTGTGCCCCTTGCTCCCTGGAATAAAAAAGACAGGGATCTCCTGGAGACAGTCCAGAGGAGGCTACAGAGATGATGAAGGGCCTGGAGCATCTCCCCTGTGAGGAAAGGCTGAGTGAGCTGGGGCTGTTCAGCCTGGAGAAAAGAAGACTCAGGGGGACCTAATTAATGTTTATCAATATCTGAAGGATGGGCTGCAGGGGGAAATGGCCAGCCCCTTTTCAGTGTCTGTGGGGACAGGACAAGGGGCAATGGCTGCAAGTCAGAGCAGAGGAAGAACTTTTCCCCAGTGAGGGTGCCAGAGCCCTGGGACAGGCTGCCCAGGGGGGTTGTGGAGTCTCCTTCTCTGGAGAGATTCCAGCCCCGTCTGGACGCCGCCCTGTGCAGTATGAGCTGGGGAGCTGCTTTGGCAGGGGGTTGGACCCCAGGAGCTCTTGAGGTCACTTCCAACCCCTCTGATTCTGTGATTCTGTGATTCCATTGCTGGAGACATGACATGTGGAGGCACAAATCGCTCCATTAGGCTGGCACGGGAGCTGTGCATAGCCAGCTCTCTCCCTGTGGCCCAGGAGCTCTGTGGTCTCCCCCCGCTCCTGCCATGGTCTGTGCTGCTGCTCAGGGCTGGGACCCTCCCCAAGATTTTGCTCTTGGGTGTGAGCATTGGTGTGTCGTGGCCATGTATGGAGCAGTCTGTAGGTAGACCAGGAAAGGAGGCTTTTGTGTTTTTCCCATCCCTTCACTAGACATAGCACCTCTGGTAAGAGGAGGATATGAGTTTAACTATGCTGTTGGCCTTGAGGCTTTAGGTATCAAGGAGAGATTATTTCAGAGATCAAACTGAATGCTGATTCGAGGGAGTAGCTCATCCCTTTGGAGTGCTCCAGAAGGAAAAGGGAACATTGTCAGTTCAATCTACTGTGGAATTTATAGTATTAATGATCTGAAGAACACTTTAGGGATTTCTGTCAGATGTCTATTTTAATTTAAACTCTTGGGTGTTTAACTACCCAAAATATTGAGTTCTAGTCATTATAAAAACTAATAACTGGCTTATTTTGCTGCTAATTCAGAAACT
Organism: Zapornia atra; assembly: GCA_013400835.1. Taxonomy (NCBI): domain Eukaryota; kingdom Metazoa; phylum Chordata; class Aves; order Gruiformes; family Rallidae; genus Zapornia; species Zapornia atra. Next base: position 215,836 of record VZTU01006002.1, on the reverse strand, counting down.
GAGGTTAATTATCTATAGTGAAGGGATATGGTACTAATCTAAAGTCTACCTGAATAAGACACTGTGGTTAATTGATTCCCCATGAAATGACAAAAGATTCCTTCAGAGGGAAAAGATGTTTAATATTCTGGGCTTTCTCCAAGGTACTAACTTTTGCTTCCCCCAGAAGGGTTTTTTTTTTGTGTTTGGCTTTATCAGCTGTACCTTCTCTTTATTACTGGTTTATTTTTATGGAAAAAACCCAACCCAAACATTGGATGACGATGAATTTTCCAGGTGAGAGCCCATCTGCTTCCACCTTTTGATACACAATATGCCTTGTATACCAGGTGCTCACAACAATACCTTCCCTCCCTGATGTCGGTGGGAATTGTTTGATGGCCAGTGCGCGGACATGGGATTGCACCTGTGGGCTTGGCGTCCGTGTTTGATCCAGACACATGGGTGCTTCAGCAGAGCTGCATGCTTCTGGGGGAGAACAGTCAGGAGTTGGCCCAGCTGTGGCTTTTCTGAAATCACAAAGCATGTTAATCTCAGAGCTGAAATTGCTTCTATGCTCTCCATCCTGCATTCCCTCTGCTCTGTCGTTCCCTTTTTCAAGGGCTCTGAATCTCCCCACTCTCCCACTAGTTTATTTAATAAAAATTACTTTCTAAGCCAACTGCAAGCAGCTAAAAAAATTAATTTAAACTTCCCCTAAAGTGTATTTGTCAATGTCCACTGTTGTAATTCATTACGTTGTATCCTAGCATACCCTGAACATGGCAGTGTCAGAACTCCGATGATGTAGTGCAGTCTCCATGTATAATATATCACGAGAACAGTTTCAACTTGGATGATATATGAAGCCAGTCTGGGAGGATTTTGAAAATAGACTTAAATTTCCAGAATTTTTCTGTGTAACTCTGGGTGGTTGAAGGCTTCACCTGAAGTCTTTGCTGAATATCAAAAAGATTTTGCCCTGCCAGGCATGAGTTAGCAATGTCAGTTAACCCACTGGGGCTTCCTAGGTTGGGTGACCAAATTGCAAAGCCAATGTGTGCATTACATCTGTTTCCCCAGCTTATTTTGCAATGTTGCCTTGTTGTGTTTGAATCAAAATATGAAATGTGATTGCAGTCCAAGTTGGATGCCTTGGGGTTCAGATGGGCTTGTGAGTGGTGAGGTTACGTATCCGTATGGGATGCAGGAGTGATGAGTGTGGTTGTCTTTATCTGCAGGGGCTCAAACCCTCCCACCTGAATAGTGAACTCCTGAGTAGAGAGCATTGGGCTTTTGAAAAGAACTGGTTTGTAAAGAGTGTGTTGGGTGGTGCTGGATGTAACTGAAGGCTGATGGGGCAGGAAAGCAAGAAAAAGCAGAGAACAAAAGATGGAATGTGTAAACCCAGACCAGATAGATGGGAGGGCAAAACCAGCAGGAAGAGGGAGGAAGAAGTGAGAAAGAGAATGGGAACAACCATTGAGCTTTGCTTACAGGCAAATAGCTTTTTAGCAGGGCAGGTCAGGGCTTCGTCTTGAAATTGTTTTTCAGTGCAAACATTAGAAAAATAAAATATCAACATGAGCAGAGAGCATTCACCTCCTCTTCCTTCCACTTCCAATAAAAAACCAACCCCTCTCCTCCGTTCCCCACTCTTTCCAAGTTTTCTGTTCTTTTTTGACAAAGAACCCACAAAATCCAACCAGATCTCTTTTTACAAGAGCTGGGGTCTGTCTGAGCTGGCACAGTGGTGGAAGGTGAGTGAGAAATGGACTTTGCACCGCAGTGCTCTGCCCTGTCACTAGGAAGCAATTCCTGAGCTTTTCAGAGTCACTACTTTGCATTATCAGGGCTGTGGTAGAGAAGAAAAGCAAACTTGACTGTGAGGGAGTGTTTAAAGTGTTATCTAACAGTAGCAAGCGTTTAGCCCAACGCAATGTTCAGATTTAATTACCAGGAAAATGCTATACATTATGAAGATTTAAATCATTTAACAAGCCTTGTGTGAGTCTTAATGCTTTTTTATTACTGCCTTTTTCAAATGCCTTTTATTTGGGAGGACAAAAGCAATACTCAGCACAGAGTCTTGGCGCAGGGGTCGCCTCTTGCTTTGCATAAGTCACAGGACACTTTTCAAGAGGTGAAAAATGGTCAAGTAGTTTGCTCTGTTGATCACTAAATCTGGGGGCAAGACAGACAGGAGGCCCTTTGTAGCCAGCCTGTTCCTGCACAAACTTCAGCAGGGTTCAGAGTGGGGGGATGCTCAGCACCCATGGAACTGGCCCTGGTGCGGTAACTCCTGACATGCATTGAAGCTAGCAGCTCCTTCTGACTTGTATTTTATTGCTCTATCTGTGCCTGAAGAAACAGCTTAACGGGGAGAGAAAGAGGAGGTATTTTAGGCTGAAAGAGCAAATTGAAGAGTTAATGTTGGGCTAATGTTTGTTCACCTTTGTCTAAACTCCTCTCCTTACTCAGACCATGGTTTGGTGAAAAAGTAAATCCAACTTCAGGACCTTAAATACCTGATGCCATGGCAGTGACCTGACACCATGGCAGTGACCTGACACCATGGCAGTGACCTGATGCCATGGCAGTGACATGGTGTGTAGCGCTGATGCAGCACAGACTCACTCTGCTCATCCAAAACCCGTGAGGAGCTAGAGCAGCGCCCAGAGTCCAGCTTGCACCACATCCCTGCCCTAGGTTTTTCTTGCTGCCTCTCAGCCCCTTCTCCCCAACCAAGGGTTCTGCATCACAGACCGCTGGGGAAGGCTCCAAGCTGGGCGCCGTGAGCTCGTCCCTCCTTACCTGGCAGGTGGTGGCACCGCAGAGGAGTGCCTGCCTGCGGAGCTGCTGGCTGGAGCCTTGCTGTGCTGTAAATAAACCTGCCCCAGCAGCTCTGCGGCGGCTCCGGTGCTCTGCCTGGTTTATGGGTCACCAGATGTTCCTGCCAGAGGGATGCAACGTGTGCACCCCGTAATGGGTTCAGAGCAATCACTCCGCTGAGTAACAGCCCTGCACAAACTCTCAGCGTTAAGCATGGATCAAAGGTATAATATATGTGTTTCCCTAGGCAGTAAAGTCCTAATGCCGCCTCCTGCTGAAGGAGCCTCTCGTAGTACGTTGGCTGTACTGTAGGGCCAACCCCTGTACAGTGAGCTGGGACCAACTGAATTTACAGATTTGGTGACAAAGGGCTCTTTTGCCTTTGTAGTTAGATATTGTCTCAGCATTTGATTTTTGATGTTTAACATCTTTGTGGAAGCACTTCTTTTTTTCTATTCGTTTACTCCCTAATATTTTCAGTATCCTGATGAAGACTCAATCCTTTGGCTCCTGTGTGAGATAAATGCTTCTGATGCCTCCTGTGGTGGGCAATTCTAGAATCACAAGGTTGGAAAAGAGCTTTGAAGATCATCAAGTCCAACCATTCCCATCCTAAGCTAAACCATATCCCTAAGTACCTCATCTACCCTTTTTTTGAATACACCCAGGGAAGGTGACTCAGCCCCTCCCTGGGCAGCCTGTGCCAGGCTCTGACAACTCTTTCAGTAAAAAATTTTTTTCTAATGTCTAATCTAAACCTGCCCTAGCACAGCTTCTTGCCATTTCCCCTTGTCCCATCTCCTGTCCCCTGGCTGAAGAGACCATCACCCACCTCTCCACAACCTCCCTTCAGGTAGTTGTAGGTGGGGATAAGGTCTCCCCTCAACCTCCTCTTCTACAAGCTAAACAGACCCAGTTCCATGGCTTACATGTTGTGTAAGACTGATTTCTTCAAATCAGTCATAAATTCTCAATTCTCTTTCTCATCTGTGTGCCCCTGGCAAGCACCTGTTACGACTGGGCTTGTTAAATTGTCCGCAGCGCTACACCCAGTGCAGGTCAGCAACCCCATAGAATCATAGACTGGTCTGGGTTGGAAGGGACCCCAAGGATCATAGAGCTCCAACCCCCCTGCCACAGGCAGGGCCACCAACCTCCAGGCCTGGAGCTACACAAGGTTGCCCAGGGCCCCATCCAACCTGGCCTTGAACACTTCCAGGGACGGGGCATCCACTACTTCTCTGGGCAGCCTGTTCCAGCCCCTCACCACTCTTTCAGTAAAAAACTTCCCCCTAATATCTAATCTAACCCTTCCTTCCTTTAGTTTTAATCCATCCCCCTTGTCCTGCCATTATCTGCCCTTTGAAAAAGTTGAATCCCCTCCTGCTTTTAAGCTCCCTTCAGGGACTGGCAGGCTGCAATGAGGTCCCCCCACAGCCTTCTCTTCTCCAGCCCAGCTCCCTCAGCCTCTCTTTGTAGGGCAGCTGCTCCAGCCCTCTAATCATCCTCATGGCTCCTCTGAACCCTCTCCAGCAGTTCCCCATCTTTCTTGTATTGGGGGCCCCAGCTCTGGACACAGGACTCCAGCTGGGGCCTCAGGAGGGCAGAGTAGAGAGGGACAATCCCCTCCCTGTCCCTGCTGGCCACCCCCATGGCTGAAGTACCGCTGCAACAGAACGAAGCAGCAGCAGAACTGCATTAGCAATGAATTCATTAAGCATTTGCATTTTCCTGGAAATCAGATGCTATTTCATCTCATCAAAGTCTGTACGTTTTTCTCCAAAGTCTTATGTCTCAATCTACGACTGACACACTGTGAAATAGCTGAAATCCACTCCAAAGCCCACGGGATCCCTGCTGAATTCCACAGCCTTGTAACATACACAGTGACACTAAGATACACAGAAATCTCTCTCTTTTTTTCCACAAGCTTTTCTTCTAGTTCTGTAGAAGGCATATTTGCACCAAGTGGAGAATTTTAATTCTCACCCATAACACTCTTTGTTCAGTTTTGCCAATAACTTTTATGATTGTCTGCACAGGCTATGTATGCATCCAATACTGTGACTAACTGTTTCCAGATTTTCTAGTTTCTTTAAAAAAAGAAAAGAGTGAAAAGTAATATTGTGAAAAAAATCTGTTAGAGTTGCTGCTAACTTTTTACTTAGCCTAAGTCTCCAGAATTTGACTTGTGAAATATGTGTCTCCCAGATGCTCTAACCACTGGAAATAGCCCTCCCCTAACGCTGCTCTATATTCTAAAGCTCAACATCTGCCTTTGCCAGACCTGGGCTCATTCTTGCTTACTCTATTGTTCCTCCTTTGTTCTCTACATCACCTTCATTTATTGGAATACAGGCTGATAGTTACAGGGCTGCTCTTGGGCCACCAGCTTTCAGCTATGTCCCCCAGGTGAAAGGAGCCCAAACAAATTGGGAGAGACTGTTCAAATCTGTTCCGCCCAGACTGAGAGGAAGGAAAAGGAAAGCCAGCATTCATCATTCAAAAGATAAACATTTGACAGCACAGCTTGACTATGTCAGGAACACTTCTGTTTTAATAGTACGCCTGCAAGCTTTCAAAACAAGTGTTTACCTGTCACAATAAACAGTTATGAGTGAAGTACACAAAACACACTAAACTCAGCGCTGGCAAGCTTCCAGAAATGCCATGTGCAGTTAAACTCTTGAGCTTGTCATTCCATCCAACATAAATCTCTTCAGTTGTCTTCTGTCTTCTTCAGTGTATGCTGTGGGACTTCTCTGATTGCCTTGGAGACATCTGTCTTGGATGCATACAAAATCCAGGGAAGTAGAGCAAGTGCCTGGAGTCGACGGGCCCGTTAAGGCCTAACTCTTAAACAGCTCCAATTAACTCACTAATGGCTCCTGGGTGTCTTATTTTGCTCCTCTGAGCAAATGTACCTACACAAGGTACAAACCTCTGCTTGTAATTGCACTGGTCTTGGGGATAGTGGAAGGATATGATATTTGCTTTGAAAAGGGAAGTTGAAGTGTGGAGTAGAGGAGATGGGGGGAAATGGCTTCGCTTAGGTGTTGGATCAACCCCCCACCTCCCAGATCTGGTTCTTCTGGTGACTTCAGAGCCTGCTGTAGTGGCTGGCCTGGCCTGGATTTGAGTCTGACACGAGAGAAGGTCATAAGTTTGTTTGGCAGTAGTTTTCTTTGACTGTGCCAAACAATGAGAATTCCCACTTTTTCAGAGATGTTATTTCACTTTGTAGGACTTCCTGCCAAGTCTAACGCTGTGCTGCAGCATACTGGAAAAATAGCTAAAGTCAATAAATACAGCCCATAAAAATAAAATCTGGCACAAGGTTTGCACAGGAAACAATTACGTCTTGCTCTTTTTTTTTTTTTTAGTCTTTTGCTTAAGCCATTTCATGAGCTTACAGAAAGGCTCAGAGAGCAGGAGGAATTTCCTCCTGTATATATATTTTAATGTGATGGGTCACATTTTTTGAAGCCAGACTCAGCTTGCCAGGTGGTGTGGTCTGACCAGAACGTAGGGGTTAAAATGTCCACCTTCAGCTCTTCTGCTGGAGGAGGAACAGCAGTTGGAATGGGAGTTGGGAATGTCAGAGCCAGGGCCCCTGGGTTTGGGTTTTGGCTCTTGTATAGTGTAAAACACTTGCACATCAAGATAATACTGATTGTACAGGAAGCAGTTCTCAAAATAGTGCCATCAGCTCTACAACACTCCTCAAGTCCGAATGAAATACTTTTCTTGGGTTTGGTGAGCCTGTTTTCCAAGAATTTCCCAGTTTGTTGTGGAATTGCTAGTCTAAAGCAGAGACTCACCACCATCTCCCACCCGGGCGTTCCCTTGGGACCTCAGTGCAAGTCTTCACGTCTCCTGGCTTCCAGGTGAGCCCAGCAAGCACCAGGCGGTCGGTTTTCTCCCTCTCTGGGTGGTCTCTGGCAATAGCAGTCCTTCTTTCCCTAACGTTTAGTCCTTGGGCGCTCTCTAGATTCAAAGGAGACACGCTCAGGGCTGCTGCTGAGCAGACCCTTGCTCTCGCCTCTCCCATAGGCAGCGTGGGTGGCCTTCTCCCTTGACTCCCATGCACCGTTTCAAAAGGCCTCGTTTTTGTTCCAGTGTAGAATGTAAAAGGCTTTCAACATCTCCATTAAAAAAACAAAAACTCCAGCGTTTGTGCTCCCCATTCTCCTTCCAAGAGCACAGTGAGAAAAGGGAAGGTCTGCCCTTGTTCAGTCCTGGCAAGTCCAATCTAGAGCTGTGTAAAAATGTATCTAAAAAAAGGACCTTTCTTCCAATAAATGGCCATTTAATGAATAAAAGAGAAACAATTGAAGTCTGCAGTAATAGAACAATTATGTGCTGTTGTGCGTTCCAGCTGGCTACACATTGAACAGTTCTTACAAATTGCCGGAAACGCAGCGGCACACGGATCCGATCCGTTTCAGGACAGGCATTATGAAGGAGAAATACCATGTGTCAATCTGCTGAAGCCCTCTGAGGGCATTATCCCCCTAAAATCCCTTAATTACTGCTCTGGGGCTCATGTGTGTGCCTGGCCCGCAGCGTGCACGAGAGGGAGAGTGCTGGAAGCAGTAACCCCGGTGTGATGTTCATTAAGTTTCTCAGTCTCTGGGTTTTTCCTCTGCTGAGCAGCAGAGGGAAGAAAGCTGGTTAGAGAGGCTGGAAAGAGGCAGAGAAGGGGTTGGGCAGGAGGTCTGAACAGCAATGGTGGAACAGGGAAGTAAATCAGAGCACAGAAATGCAGATCTGAGGTGGGAGGGGAAGTGTGGATGCACAGAAAGGAGAAAAAAGAGGCAAGGAAGGAAAAAACCCAGCTGGTAGATGCTGTGTCACGTGCTCGCTCCTCACACATGCTTCTCTGGTATTGAGAGTCATAGAATCAAAGAATGTATTGGAATGGCAGGGACCTTCAAAGCCCACCTAGTCCAACCCCCCTGCAGTGAGCAGGGACATCTTCACCAGATCAGGTCACTCAGAGCCCCATCAAGCCTGACCTTGCATGTCTCCAGGGATGGGGCCTCCACCACCTCTCTGGGAAACCACCTTCAGAGTGAATAATTTTTTCCTAATACCCAAACTAAATCTCCCCTTCTCTAGTTTAAAACCATCACCCCTTGTCCTATTGCCCCATGCCCTTTGGACCAGTTTTTCTCCAGATTTCTCTAGGCACCTTGCAGGTGTTTACTTACATTGGTATTCAGATGGCAATGAGGAAGACAAAAATGGCACTGGAAGGCAGCTCGGTGTGTGCAGACCAGGTGAGTTAACAAAGCAAATCACCAGTGGTGTCATCTGTCAGAGGTTTGGGGTCAGGGTTGGCTCCTTTGGAGCCTCCAACCCAAGGGTAACTACATCAGATTTTCTCCCTGCAATGTGTAGTGCTGCTCAATGGTGTCATGCCAAACATGTTGCTAAATCACTGCCAGTGTGCTTGTCCTTTGGACTTGAGATTTTAATCAATGGTTCAATGATAATTTACCTGTTTGATGGGCATTTTTAGATGGACAAATAAGAGGGGTGTGGTGTGGGAATTGCAATTTGGTAACAGCACAAGGGCCTTGGGCTCCAGCAAGGTCCTCACCATCTTTGGTTACTCAAAAACCAGTAAGGTCATGAGGGGCTTTCAGAGCTGGTGAGAGCTGATTAAACATGATGCAAACACCTCTGGTGTGTTAGATCTCTGGAAGGAATTTAAATGCCTGAAGAGCAGAGGAATGGGGATTAACGAGCTGTGAAGGAAAGAGATGTATTTAAGGTGTTTGTGAATAGAAAGAGGACAAAGTTCCTGCTCCATATTTAAGATATTAAAGCTACTTTGCAGGATTGGGGTTTTTTTTTTTCCTCTTTCAAAAGAAAGCCTGAAAACCCCCACAGTTCTGAGTACTTGTCAAGGATGTAATGATGGAAATTTTGTCAGCCTCGCTTTGCATAATAGGGATCATTATGTGATGGGAAATTTCTCTGTATGTTCTGTACCTTCCTAATGTGGGAGGAATAAAATATTCCTGAGGTTTCTTTTGCAGAGCTTGTCAATGAACGTGCTGGGTCAGATTGTCTTCTCATTTATTAGCAGGAAAAGCTAAGATGACTTTATGCAAGCACAACAGTAGGAAATCAGGGAGAATCAGGCTTCAAATCCTACCAGCCTGACAGGTATGTCTGTGTTGCATCAGTTATATTTTCAGTTCATGTTGGGAAGATCTGCTTCCTCCCTGACCTGCTCCAGTACCGCTGGGACCCAGGCATTGCACATGTGTGTTACGTGCTGGCTCGCTGCCTATCTTCACATCAGAAGCAGGGCTGAGGTGGTAGGCAACCAGTTGGGTGGATTGTCCTGAGAGGCTGCAGAGGCTCATGGCTCATTGTTACAGTGATGCTTTAGGAGTTTCTAAACAGGCAGAAATACATTGTGGAAATATAAGCCAAGGGTTTGGATTTTTTTTCAGAGGCTTCTCTGAGACTTTGAGGACTTTGGAGTGTCCCATGTGCCTGTGAAGAGCTGACCACAGAGTCCTAACTTGGGTTCACACAAACCTCAACTGCCTGCTTGAGTAAAAATACCTCAAATCTGGCTAATAATAGCAGCTAGGAATTTCAGAGAGTTTATCTGTTTTTAAGGACCTTTAAATTTCTGCCTCTCTGAAAATCTTGGTGAGGAATACACAGGGAGGAGCATTAGACAGTGCTTTGCAAAGGATGGCTAAACTGTTGCAATCTGCAGCCTGCACAGGGCAAATAGATGCCCAGAGTGGCTACATGGCTCACCCAGAGCCACCAAGGGATAGGGGCACATCCATGTCCCTCTGCAGTGTCCTGCCATGATCCCACTGTCATCCATATTGTTCAACTTCACAGATTGCTCCTGTCCAGTATGGCTGCAAGTGGCTTCCCTGAGCCAGTGGGATCCTGGGGGGCATCAGGAGGAGTGTGGCCAGCAGGTCACAGGAGGGGATCCTCCCCCTCTGCTCTGCCCTGGTCAGGCCCCACCTGGAGTGTTGTGTCCAGTGCTGGGCTCCCTGGGATCAAACAGCCAGGGATCTCCTGGAGAGAGTCCAGAGAAGGGCTACGAAGATGATGAAGGGGCTGGAGCATCTCCCCTGTGAGGAAAGGCTGAGTGAGCTGGGGCTGTTCAGCCTGGAGATAAGAAGACTCAGGGGGTCCTTATTAATGTCTATAAATATCTTAAGCATGGGCTGCAGGGGGAAATGGCCAGCCCCTTTTCAGTGTCTGTGGGGACAGGACAAGGGGCAATGGCTGCAAGTTGGAACACAGGAAGAACTTTTCCCCAGTGAGGGTGCCAGAGCCCTGGGACAGGCTGCCCAGGGGGGTTGTGGAGTCTCCATCTCTGGAGAGATTCCAGCCCCGTCTGGACGCAGCCCTGTGCAGTATGAGCTGGGAGCTGCTTTGGCAGGGGCTTGGACCCCAGGAGCTCTCCAGGTCCCTTCCAACCGCTGTGATTCTATGATACTATGACAGAGATGGGTACCTGGAGCTGAGAACAGAGCTAAAGGCCTTCAGCAGTGACCTTAGAAGTTGTAATAATTCATGCTTTCCAACAGGCAAGGTAACACATCCTTTCACGTGCAGTAAGTAGGTATTTGTTCAAAACAATTAGACTCCATAGCCTAGTTTAGTACTTAATCAATTTACATGGTTAGCTAAAGTACCTGCATATGCCCTTAATAAGTAGTGACACCCTTTTCCTAGAGCACTGCTGTGTGCTTACAGAGAAATTACGTTTTTAATTATGCCAAACAAACCTGATGGAGAATCTAATTACGACAGTGGCATTTCTCAACTTTTGTGCAAATAGTGTGTTTTTCTGAAATGCAGTTGCAAGTGTTGGGCTCTGCTGTGAAACTTGGGGACAGGAAGGTTCTGCTCAGAGTTTGTACTGTGCTTGTATTGCATGCTGAGGGGGATGTGGGGAGGACGGTGTCTTGGTTGATAGTGAGCCCTGTGCCCAGGCAGCCAGGAGGGCCTGCCCCATCCTGGGGAGCATCCAGCACAGCATGGCCAGCCAGTCCAGGGAGGGGATCGTCCTGCTTTACACTGCACTGAGGCAGCCTCACCTCGAGTCCTGGGTGCAGTTTAGGGCATCACAGTACAAGAGGGACAGGAAACTATTGGAGAGTGTCCAGAGGAGGGCAACAAGGATGGGGAAGGTCTGGAGGGGAAGGCTTACAAGGAGAGGCTGAAGTCCCTGGGATTGTTCAGCCTGGAGAAGAGGAGGCTGGAGAGAGAGAGACCTCATGGTGGTCTCTGGCTTCCTGATGAGGGGAAATGGAGGGGCAGGTGTTGATCTCCTCTCTTTGGGGACCAGGGACAGAACCCGAGGGAATGACGTGAAGCTGCACCAGCGGATGTTTAGATTGGCTGTTAGGAAGAGGTTCTGTACTGAGAGGGGGGTCAGGCGCTGGCACAGGCTCCCCAGGGAAGGGGTCACAGCCCCGAGCTGGTCCAAGGGCAAGAAGCATCTGGACAATGCGCTCAGTCCCATGCTCTGACTTGGCTGGGCCTGTGTGAAGCCAGGAAGTGGACCTGATAGTCCTTATGGGTCCCTTCCAACTCAGGAGATTCTGGGATTCTGTGATTAATCACTGCTTTGTGTTATTTGTATGCTGTCATAAATGTCCTAGCAATTGATGCAGTGAAAAAGGCAAAAGCTTCTCACTGGTCAAACCCAAACACTGCTGTGAACAGGAGAAGTAATGAGTGAGGGATTTGTGTTCTGCCCTTTTATTCTCTGATGTCTAATGTGAACTCTGAATGAAATGTTTTGCATGGCTTAGGATGTTTACATGTTTCCTTTGTGCTCATGTTGGAGCCTCTTTCTCCAAGGGCATGAAGTACAAAAAGTTTAGCCTGGGACCTCACCATTTATTCTTCCTCTCCCTGTGAGCAGGTGCTCACCTGCTTTACACAGCCACGGCTTCTCTAGGAGCCCCAGTTCACCAGAACATCGATGAGCAGATTGTGTGGACCAAAAGCCACTCCTCCCTTTCAGGAGCTCTAGGCAGTCCCAGTGATCTCTGTGAGACCTGGCCAGTCCCTTTTGCAAACTCAGCAATATTTATGGTGCTTAGCCCAGCATGAGGTTAGTTTGGCTGTTGTTTATTCAGAGAGAAAAGCTGAGCATTTCAGTGCTGCTCAGGGTAGATCTAAGCCTGCTTCTACTCGATATCCAGGAGGAGTGTCATGAGGGACAGAGTTAGTCTGCACATCTTCTCTCTTCTGCAGATGGACTCACCTTGGGGAAGAGGTTCCCTCTGATGCGTGGGGAAGTGGAGCACCCTGACAAGGGGGAGCAGAGCTCTCTGCACTGGGGGCAAACTGAGCTTCAGGACAAATCATTAGTTCCTTTGACTTCCTCCCAGAGAAGCACCTGGTCATAAAATTCATGGCATTCCACAGGTGACCTGCTTCCAAAGATCCTTTTCAGAGCAGACCTTGAGCACCAGGATATTTTCAACTAATAGTTTTACTTCTCAATGGAACAAATATACTGTAAAACTTGACTTGGTCAGATGTGGCCTTCAGGGTGTGCCTCTGCTGCCCCACACATCGCCAGGATGATGTACTTAACAAGCCTAGACTCATTTTCTGCTCTAGATGGGATGGAGCAGAAGCAAAACGTGTTGCTCTGAGCTCACTTTTTTTTCCTCAGTTCCTTTAAACCCGTTTGTTCTGCTTGGCTGCTTTGTGGCTACTAATAGATAATGTTATGGGAAGGACTGTAAAACCTTATCGCTGGAGAGTGCTGGAAATGTGAATGTCTGTTAGTGGGTAGAGTCTTTTTCTGCAAACTTGAAAGGATATTGCACAACTGCAACCTCTCCTGCCATCTCAAGCACTCTGCCTAGACCAGATGCCATCACCTTGCGTTATGGGTTTGCATTGGAGCTGGAAAGGAGCTGAAAACATCCTGTAGGCTCCCTTCCTCCTCACTGCTGTAACCACAGACATCTACATTTTCCCAGACATTCCCAGCAGTCCAAGGGGGGTGCATTAAAAATGGATGAAAGGCAGGAAGGTAGGAGGGACAGTGCCAAGGTAAAGCTGACCATCTGTCCTCCATCCCTGAAAATGAAAAGCTGGTTTTGGGAGGGAGCTAAAGGGACTTTGATGGCTTGTGTGGCTCCAGAGTGAATGGTGGTGGCCACTGCCCTGCAGGCAGGAGATTGTCAGGCCGAAATTCAGTTGTAAATTACTTCAGTATTTCCAGGGCTGTTTTGGTTTGCTTTGCTTTGGCCTAATTCACCTCTTGTATTTTTTTTTTCACTTGGCTCAGAGGTAGTGACAGCCTTGCATTGTTTTGCTGGGGGTACTGGTGCCAGGATGAGGCAATTTTCTTTCAGCAGATACATCCCCAAAGCTTTCAAAGTGCCTGAGATTATGGGAGATACCCTGCCTGTGCAACTTAATTGGACTACTGGGCTAAGACTGCTGCAAAGATATCCCTGTTAAGATATTAACTGATAGCAGCTCACACAGATTAAATTTTATTTGTTGAATTATGATGATCAGAGCAGTCCCATCAGGTAAAACTGCAGCGAACAGGTTTACTAATGAATAGCACAGAGCAATCCTTCATTTCTCATGTCTGTGAGAAGCCTGGAGCACAGCAGATTGCTGCTGGAGAGTCCTGCCTGAGAGGCTACCAAATAGCAACCTGCCATTACATTTTGCCATCACATTTGTTAAACTGCAGGGCAGCATTAGACTGGCCTGCCATTTACAACAGTTAGAGGTGAAAATACCACAGAGCGCTTCAAAGACGTGCTGGGGAAGAACTGGAAAATGCCTTGGAAATAATGGCTTCCCTTACAGCCCTCATTTTCACAGTGGTTGCAGAGTAAATCTCTGTCTTCACTGGCCGCCGCCTCGCAGCCCTGCTCTGCTCTGCGCTCAGAAGTGTGGATTCACACCCAGCCTCTCACAAAATTAGCTAATGCCTTTAAGCTGAATATTATCCCAATTTTAAGCCCATTAGGTGACAAGAGGATTCAGTGTTGAGCAAATGAAATGGTTTAGAGGACGCCTAGGGACCTGGGAGGGAGATGGGACAGCAGCTAGAGAAGGGGAATGGGAGACAGATGGTGCTGGGATCACAAATGCTTCTCAAACTCCTGGCACCTCCAAGTTCAGGCTTTTTCTGTTTCTCTTCCAGATCCTGTCCACTTCCCCTGAAGCACACTTTGTTTTGAAGAAAAAGAAACCCAACTATAGCCAAAACTTTGTAACTCTTTGGTATATTATGAATTAATTTTGCCACCTTGAGATAAGAGCCCAACTGGATAAAGGGCAGATTTCTGAACCTCCCCCCCCAGCATGTCTCTGCCAGACAGAGTGGGGTACAGATGGACAGGGCAGTGGTGCCCCAAAGTGATGCCAGTGGTCCAGTCACAGGCACCTGTTCCCATAACCAAGCAAATGAATAAGCTCCTCTGTCCTTCATTAGTGAGAGGGGACTAGGGGAGCAACTGTCCAAAGCATCCAGCATGGGACTGGGCCCATATCGATCATGGCAGCACCACTCTCAGCTGGGACTTGGAGAGGGTATGCAAAGTGACAGCCAGACCTACACCTTCCTCACACAGTCCATCCAGATATCCTGTGGGTCCCTACACTCTACAGACCAGCCTTACCCCTACACAGGTACGTGCTATATCTGGAAGATTCAGCATGGTTTGGAGTGGGCACACATACAGTCGGGCAGGTTTAAGCAAGGCCATGACACCTACCTGGGAGGAAAAATGGGGAGATTTTCATTCCTTTTCATGCAGATATTAGCTTCAGATATTAGCTTCTACAAAGAGAGGCTGAGGGAGCTGGGCTGGTTCAGCCTGGAGAAGAGAAGGCTGTGGGGGGACCTCATTGCAGCCTGCCAGTCCCTGAAGGGAGCTCATAAGCAGGAGGGGATTCAAGTTTTTAAAAGGACAGATAATGGCAGGACAAGGGGGATGGATTAAAACTAAAGGAAGGAAGGTTTAGATTAGATATTAGGGGGAAGTTCTTTACAGAGAGAGTGGTGAGGGGCTGGAACAGGCTGCCCAGAGAAGTAGTGGATGCCCCATCCCTGGGGGTGTTCAAGGCCAGGTTGGATGGGGCCCTGGGCAACCTTGTGTAGCTCCAGGCCTGAGGTTGGTGGCCCTGCCTGTGGTAGGGGGGTTGGAGCTCTGTGATCCTTGGGGTCCCTTCCAACCCAGACCATTCTACGATTCTATGATTCACTCCTTATCCTCAATGTCACATGAAGAGCAGAGAGGTCACTATGGATCCACAAAAGCTGCTTGAGCAAACAGCCCTGTTCATGGGAGAAAGAAATCCCATGGAGGGCAAGTGAGTGAGGTGTCATAGGCCATGTGTCAGTCCTCTGTGCCCAGCTCCAGAGCTGAGTCTGGCTGGTTTAGTGGGCAGCAGCATTGGCTGGAGCATCAGCAGCACCGGACTTCGGGCATCCTGTGCCCAGGAGCAGCCCTGGAGCAGCTGTGGGGAGCAGAGGGCTCTTCCCTGCTAAAGAAAGAATTCTGGAATCCACCCCAGGTTTGTTGAAGGAAACAAACTGGATTTATAGTCAATCAGTGACACTCTCTGCCTCAGCTTATTTATGAAAACTGCCTGTTATATTTTAGCATAGTCCTAGATAAAAGTGGAGCAGAAATCCTACAGGAGAGGGTTTGCAGGAGGAAGGGGGGAACACCAAAAACCTTGGATGAAGTCCAATATTCAAGCAATAAGACCTTAAGAAGCAGGCATCATTATAAGATAATTGACTGTGGAGAGCAGTCACACATCCCAAGGTGAAGCATAGGGCACTTAACATATCAATAAGGTCAATTATCTGATTATGTCAGCTGCCTTAGTGCTGTTATTAACCTATATTGCTCTTATTAACCTTTCTGATGAAGAATCTTTCAAAAATAATTATATTAAAGTACAAATCTCTCAAGTTTAAAATATGTGAATGTTCCATTTCAGTAGTCGTGTGTCATAGGATAATGAACATCTGATTGCCTGGCTGACACAATGAGGTTTTTAATCAGGCTCCCTTTCCTAGGATCAGCATGTTAGCACTGACAGCCTTCTCTGGGCCCTGGCAGGCTCTTGAAAGTGCTGCTGTCATGTTACCAACAGTGGGATTTAAAATTGAAATGTGAGCAAATAAGACAAGAAACGTAACAGATATGCTGGGGAGAGGGGGCCTGGGCAAATACCCCACCAAAAACCCCCTCAGTCAATTCCAATTATTAAAGCATGCAGCTGATTCAATTAGTGGTTATGTACTTGTGCATCCAGTGTTTACTACCTGGCAGAGCTGATCAAAGGGGAACACACTGCTCACAAAAATTTGTTCATATTCATTTTGTCCTTTTGCATTCTTTTTTCCTATTTTTTTTTTGCCTTCTGCAGAGCATTTTGAAGCAGGGAAGCATTTTGCCATAACTTTCAGCCATTCTTTCATCTGCTGGGGAATGTGAGTGTTCTAATTTCTGCTGGGGATTGCTAATTCATTACGTGCTTTTGGCAATGCCAATGCAAATCCTGCTCATTACAGGTTTTGATCACTGTTAGGTTTCTCTCTGTGTGCCTGTACAGTAGGGGAAGTGTCATTTCATATGATGTGGCTATTTGATGAGCAAAACTGAGGGCCTTGTCATGCTCATGCTTTGAAGTGATTTAATTTTTAGATGACCTCACTGAGCATCCTTTAAAAGATGCTCCTTCTTCTACTACCCCTGGAAATTGCCACCAGTTTGAAATCAGTGGGCATTTTGAAAAGTTTATGTTAAGATATCCATATGTCCATTTTGGGATGGTGTGTTTCTTGGATAGAAGAAGAACAACCAATCTCCTTCTTTGAAGTCCAAGTAAGTTCTTTCACTTGTACAGAACTGAGCAGGAGAATCACATGGAAAGCTAAAGCTGGAAAATTCTTTCCATTAAATTCCCATTTCACAGGATCACAAATCACAGAATCACAGGGGTTTGAAGGGCCCTGGAGAGATCATCAGGTCCAGCCCCTGCAAAAGCAGCTCCCCAGTTCATATTGCACAGGTCGGTGTCCAGATGGGGCTGGAATATCTCCAGAGAAGGAGACTCCACAACCTCCCTGGGCAGCCTGTCCCAGGGCTCTGGCACCCTCACTGGGAAGAAGTTCTTCTGCATATTCGTGCAGAACTTCCTGTGCTCCAACTTGAGGCCATCACCCCTTGTCCTGTCCTCACAAACCATTGAAAAGAGGCTGCCTATTTCCCCTTGTGATCCACACTTGAGATATTGATAACCATTGATCAGATCCCCTCTCAGTCTCTTCTCTCCAGGCTGAACAGCCCCAGCTCACTCAGCCTGTCCTCACAGGGGAGATGCTCCAGGCCCTTCACATCTCCGTAGCTCCTCTGGACTCTCTCCAGGAGATCCCTGGCTTTTTTATCCCAGGGAGCCCAGAACTGGACACAACACTCCAGGTGGGGCCTGACCAGGGCAGAGCAGAGGGGAAGGATCACTTCCTTGGACCTGCTGGCCACACTCCTGATGCCCCCCAGGATCCCATGGTCTCTCTGAGCCCCCAGGGCACACTGCTGGCTCATGTTTATTCCCTTCTCCAAAATGGCCACTGTCAGCACAGTGTATCTGGTACTTGGGAAGGACAAATATGTGTGTAGTTATTTTGCATCTTCCCTTCCCTCCTTTTTAAAAAAATAATAGATGCTGAAAGCTTGTTTCCTGGTTTCCAGATCCTCCTCAGGAGACCCTGACTGGCTTCTCGCTGTGCGCTGGGAGTCCTGCAGATGAGCCTTATTCAGGATGAATCCCTGTAACGTCACCTCCCTGCTCGACCACCACGAGAACACAGCCCTCTGCCAAACCCCAAACCACCACCAAATCCAGGCACTTTTGTGACCCTCATGAGCCCCAGCTCCTGCCTTGAGTGGTGAGTGACATTTTGATGCTGATGAGCATTTCTCTTGCACGCCTTTTACGTTTCTTCTGGTGGGATTGGGTGCCTCTCTCTGTGCCACACACATGCACAGAGGTTCTGAGTCATCTTTCTATTTGCAATTCTACTGGAGACAGTGAAGAAGCAAACATCTGTGCCAGGAGTATTATGTACACCTCTGCTGATTGTTTTGTAAAACTCTTCTTGAGGTCTGCAGTGAGCACTGTGCTTCTGCAATGCTCTGGGAATAGTGAGAACTCTTAGTGCTGCATTGAAAATCAAAGTCTGCTGGGAATGTTTTGGAGGTAAATAGAGGGCAGTTATCTGAAATGAGGCCTTGAGGAACCCTATGTCTGGCAAAGTGGCCTCTAAGCCAAGTCAGTGTACCTGGAGAGCCCACTGCCCACAGTAATGAATGTATGTCCCTTCCAGGGAAGCAGCATCTGCTTTTACCCCCCACTAAGGTGTCAGAGCTACACTCAGAGTAAATGTTGGGTAGTTTTTCCCTCATTAGCCTTCCACTGGGATTGGAATTGGCTTAGCCAGACCACACCATCAGGAAATCTATTGTGCCTGTGATCCAAATTTGTTTCTGCCTCATGCAGAGCATTTCTTTCTGAGACAGTTTAAAGATCAGAGTGTATCATGGTTTCAGAAGTAGGTCCTCAGCCCAAGGAAAGCCTTGTCAGTCCTCACAGCCTCATAACATGGATTGGAAGTTGATGCCCTCAGCCTGCACACCAGCAATGTCTCTCTGTTTTCATCTCTGGTTTTCTGAAGACAACTGGAAGATGCTGAGGTTGCTGTTAGGACAAGTTCAACTGTAATATCTTTCTCAAGATTTTTCTTCTTTTAATCAGTGGTCTCAACAACCTTTGTATTTAGGTGCTCGCTCTGGTTTGTGAATAATGTCAAAAGAAAGCTGTATCAGCCAAGAAGTGAAATCCTTGATTCCAAGACAGCTATCCAGTGGTCTGAAACCACTAACGCTGCTGGGGGATTGGGTTTGCTTCTGAAGTTAAAACCAAGTGAAGCAATTTGCATTCTGAATGCTTATCTGACTTCATTGCCCACATGTTACTTCTTGTTTTCTGGTGGGTGAGTGAGAGGGATCTGTCAAAAATCTGCTGCTGCTCTTACTTTTGAGGACCACTGAGTATGTATGAAGTGGTAACTGGGCAGCTGGAGGAAATCTGTAAGGAGAATGGTTATACAGTGTGCCCTGGTGGCTAAGAGAGCCAGTGGGATTCTGGGGGGCATCAGGAGGAGTGTGGGCAGCAGGTCGAAGGAGGGGATCCTCCCCCTCTGCTCTGCCCTGGGCAGGCCCCACCTGGAGTGTTGTGTCCAGTTCTGGGCTCCCTGGGATAAAAAAGACAGGGATCTCCTGGAGAGAGTCCAGAGGAGGCTACAGGGATGATGAAGGGCCTGGAGCATCTCCCCTGTGAGGAAAGGCTGGGTGAGCTGGGACTGTTCAGCCTGGAGAAAAGAAGACTCAGGGGGGACCTTATTAATGTTTATCAATCTCTGAAGGATGGGCTGCAGGGGAAATGGCCAGCCCCTTTTCAGTGTCTGTGGGGACAGGACAAGGGGCACTGGCTGCAAGTCAGAGCAGAGGCAGAACTTTTCCCCAGTGAGGGAGCCAGAGCCCTGGGACAGGCTGCCCAGGGGGGTTGTGGAGTCTCCATCTCTGGAGAGATTCCAGCCCCGTCTGGACGCCACCCTGTGCAATATGAGCTGGGGAGCTGCTGTGGCAGGGGCTTGGACCCCAGGAGCTCTCCAGGTCCCTTCCAACCGCTGTGATTCTATGATACCATAGAAGATCCTTGTGTACTAGTGTGTGTTTTCTTCTTTCTAGAGAATACCTTCCAAACCTTTCTTCTCTTGCATTTACCAGCAACGACTAGCAACGTGGGGGGAAAGCAAAGGAAGATACTCAAAGTCAGATTTTATTTCATATGTTCCCAAAGCTGTGAAAATCTGTGCAAGAATTATCCAAATGGTCTTTCTTTTTCCCCTCCAGTGCTGAACTCCACTGGACCCACAGCTTTTAATCTTCCCATCTTTATATTATGCAGTCATTTAGTGAAAACCTTCTTGTTGCATCTTCAGTTTTTCAGGGCTCTAGCCATCACTTACAGCACTGTATGACTAACTCTTACTGAGTCTGTAGAGATTTCTAGCCTGTTTCTCATTATAGTTTGTAATAGTGCTTCTTGCTCCAATATTTTACACTTCAACCACTTTAGATTTGTGTTTCTGAATCAAGGCATCACTTGTTCCCCTGAGGCTGTGGGACCTAGATGTGTGAACTTGTTATTTCCCAGTGACAACACAGGACTATCAAGCACACTACCTAATACTTGCCCTGGGTTATGCTATAGCTGATCCTCCAATATCATCCAGTCCCTTAGTGAAGAATAAAGGAAAGTATATGATAAGTTCCTATATGAAAGAAGGCAGAGGGTGCTCCTGCAGAAGGCAGAGGGAATTTTGTATATGAAAGGCCCTAATTTAATAAGAGTCACTGGAAGATATAGAGAAATAGAAAGAAATTAGGGTTGCTTAAGCTTCTAGTTCCTTCAAGAGCAGCATCCTGAGTTACCTAATTCAAATTTCTCCACATTACCCCTTCTAGCTGTAGCATAGATAGCTTCTGTTGCTGTACAGAGATGGAGATTTGCCATCTTCCTGCAACTGGGGCAGAGGGGGGAAGTCTCAGTTCCCTCT
>VZTU01006002.1:182525-195148 GCA_013400835.1 Zapornia atra | reverse complement strand
CCTTCCCCTTCCCCTTCCCCTTCCCCTTCCCCTGTCCTTTCTGTCCCTCTTTCTCACCCTCTTTAAGAACTGAGAAGGACCAGAAACACAGTAACTGCTTCATATGGTGACCATTCATTCCTATTTATAGTAGATATTGTCTGCAGAGAATTAGAGGTCTGTAAAACTCAGTCAAGGGCAGCACAGCTGAATAGACATAATAAGTTTTAAACAAATAAAAAAGATATTAAACAAACAATGGAATTTCAAGACAGCTATTTGCAGTGATAAGGAACTGTTGGATTTTTACCTGACTGAGTAAAGCAAATCAGCAGTAATTATATTTGTCTTGTCAGAGGAATGAGGAAGTTTTCAAGGTGTGTAACTCAGATACTTGAACCCTTTTTTAAAAGACATGGAGCTTGGCTGATTGCCATGGCTTGGAGGATCTGCAAGCAGTTGTCCATGCTATTCATTAAATAGGAATATACAAATTTCACTCTACTGGGATTTTTCTACACAAATGAAGTTTTGAGGCTTTGTAATGAAGTCCCAGCTGGATGTTGCTTTCATGAGACACGTTACCCATGAGAAAATGAAATCCCATGTAGTTCAGGGGAATTTTAAAGAGAAGAGCCCTGTTCAGCAGAAGAAACCAAGCAGCAGAGAGACTGAATTTGTCCCAGTGGTCACAGAGGCTTTCAGGAATCAGCTGCATCTCTTTGGTGGTGCTTGCTCTGATTTACGTGGGTTTGTACTGCCTGCTGGAGATGCCACCACGATGGCTTTAGGCACTGATGATGCAGTGGCAGATGAGCCTTCAAAAAGCCATTTAAACAGATCTGACTTGAGTTAGACCTTCCCTTGGATTTCGATGTTTCTCTGGACTTCTCAGCTTGCAAAGCTGCAAGGCACTTCTCCAGGAGCAGGCTTATCTGCTCGCAGCCACAACTGGGAAACACAAAGGCATGTGGAAATGAAAGTCAATGAGAGTGAAATTGTAACATCTGGGATTGCTTTGGAGTCAGTTCTTACTTTATCTGACATTCTCAGTTGTCTCCTGCAAATACAAGAGGCCCTGCGCTTTGCTGTGCCACGTAAGCAATGTTAAACCAATGTTTGAAGTTATTATTTGGCTACCAAGAGCCCTGTTTGGTGGCCAGCATTGGCCTGGACCCTAAAGCCTGGTATATTCTGTATTGACCAAGCACAGCGTCGGCCAGCTCAGATTTGGGGTGCACACTGTGGGACTTGGGGCTTCAGCAGAGTCGTCACACAGTTGATTGTTGGATGATGCTCTGTAACATCTACCTCTTTGGGCAAGGGAACCTGGGAAGCTGATGTTGGGCAACAGAAAATGCCAGAGAACAGGGTTTTCTGCAAAAAACCCTGGGGTGGTGTAGCGACCAGCAGAGAGCAACACGCAATTCGATGTGAATTTTAGGTGAAGCCATTTATCAGGTGAAATCCAACAGATTCTAGACCTTTATTACTGCAAATGTGGCAAGCCAAAAACCTGCTAATTGGTTACACACACTGTTCACACCACACTGATTGGTTAGTGATTATAACGAGTTCTGATAAACCTATCTTATAGCAAAACATTTTTAGTTTACCTTTAATGCCTAAAAGCATCCCCACACCTGCTGGTTTTGACCATCTTATTATGGCTGGTTCCTAACATGTTCCATTACCCCCAAGTACCTTCCCATAACTGCTTCTTGGTTTAGGGCAGCCTGTACCCCTGTCAACAAGGCCGCTGTGTTTTGAGAATGTGATTATTAGGATCCTCTCAGCATGAGGAACTTCTCCTGTCTCATGGGAACAGAAGAACATTGTCAGGGCCTAAATCTTGGGAGAAGAGAGCTAGGCCGCGGGCAGGCCTGCTGCCTTCCCTGACAGGGTGGTACACAGTGAGGGTGCAGAGACCAGAAAAGTTTGTGTAAAAACCTTTGAGTTCAGCATCACTGTACTCTGGGAAAGGCTCTTGTGCAGAGAGGGACCCAACAGCGTCAGCCCATCTCTAGTTCTGACTCAGCCATCACAGCTACATTACACAGTCGTTAAGGAGTCAGGTGGATGAGAAATGAATCGTGAGCAGCACAAGTACTTGGAGCTGCTCACATTGAAGCACTGGTATTTTTTCATAATAACAAAGACCCCAGGGAGGCCAGACTCTGACTATGGGAAATCTTGACAGGAAGTTCACAGCTCAGAGCTGTGGGTTGGTTGGTTTGTTTTTTTCCCACCACAGCACTGCAAACAATTGATCTGCTGGATAAATGGCAGGAACACGGCTAGAGCTGCTGCTTACAACCCCGTTAGAGCAAACAACAGCTTCCAGCACTGATCCTCCTGTGTCCCTGCAGCAAGTGAGCCGCTCCTTGGGCTTTCCTTTCTCCTCAGGGAGTGTGAGCAAGCCAGCGTTCAGGCACCCAGGGTGAGCAGATGAATTGGAGCGTGCAGCTCATCCCCTCCTCCTCCTCCTCCTCCTCTCGCCGCGCGGAGCGGCGTGCCAGGCTGGATCGCTGTGCCTGCGCGCTGAAACCCGCGTGCATTAGAGCAGTGGCAGGTGTTAAATAGTAACAGATGTTAATATTGACAAACTGAAGTGGCTAAATGTGGAAATACAGCACTGCTGAGACATGTGAAGTGAGGCAGTGACCTTCACACATTACGGAGCCAGTCAATAAAAAGGAGCTTGACGTGAGTGAAATGATGTTGTGTACGCGGCGGGACGCCGGGCAGGTTCCGGGCTGTGCAGGATGACTTCGTGTCTGCCAGGGGATGGGGCTGAGTGGAGGCTCTGTACAAAATGCTGAAACCCCCAGACTTCAGGAGTGGTGTTTTGAGCACTCAGCGACTGTGTGAACTTTGTGTTTGTCTTCCAGTGCCGTTTCAGTGACACGGAGGAAGAGGCAGCTCTGTTAAACACCGTGTCTCTCTGCAGCTCTGGTCCCTTTTATCCACATTTTCCCTTTTGCTTGTGCAGATCAAGGATCCTGATGTATGATCTGTTCGTGCTGCCATAGAAGTTTTCTACTGACTTGTTTCATATCAGACCCCAAGGTGTTTAGGGTCAAAACCTGCTTTTCATGACTCTAGCCAGGGGCTTCAAGCGGGACGAGGTTTTGATCTCTTTTATTCCAGGGAACAACAGCAATTTCTGCTGCTCCAGGTGATGTTATTCTGAAATTTGGTAGAGAAAAAGGAGACATGTGCTGCATTAGAGAGATGGGTTTGGTTTTGAAGTGCCCCTGTATCCAGTCCACGCTCTGTATCAGTAGATGTTTCATCCCTTGCATGACTCCTCATACTCAGGCTAAGGTGCAGGAGCCTCTACTAGCTTGTGCACAGGCCATCTTAGGTCTGGGGAAACAATGTGTCATGGTAAAAACCCCTCCATGCCCTGTCCTTCCACTGCACCGACCCAAACCCACCATGGATGAGAGGGAAGGGTCTTATAACTGACCTACTCCAGGTTTTTCCTAGTATGTGCCTTCACCTGAGATCTGGTTTTATACCAAACATTGAAGGTCTTGGCTTAAACGCACTGGTTTTGTTTCTCTGTTATGGGCACCCAGTGAGCTTTGGGCCCAGCCTGTTCAGGGCTGCTTGTATCAGGGAGATCATCCTTGGGGTGTCCACTGGGGCCCACCAGCCTGACATGGTTTTAAATGGCATCAGCTCCCAGAGGCAGCAGCTTGCATCTAGATTGCTGCCAGGAGACAACGCGGTGATGTTCAGCGACAATATTAGTGGTGGAAATCAGCTTTAATTTTTCACTTTCCATTTCTTGGTAGATCAGAAGTGAACACACACCATCTTCATTAGCAAGGCAAATACCAGTGTGATGCCCCTTCCTCCCAAAGTGCAGAGCAGTAGGAAAGCACACATCAAAGGGGTAACCAGTGATGACTATGAATGCATCCCAGTCTGAACTGGAAGGGTCGTGCACAGGGCCCGATCCCACCCAACATCTGTCAAGTGGAAATACTGAGTTCTGCTGTTGTTTGCTGATTCTTTGTGGGATTCTGTGTATTTGTATTGCTCAGAGAAGGGCCCCACAACGGACCCAACAATCGTGGGTTTGATTTGTAGATGAAATAATAACTATGGTAACGGGAGTTCAGCTCTAGCCTGCGTAATTCCACACCTCAAACTGAGGCATCCAGACTCCTTTGAGAAGGCTTGGCAGGCTCAGAGAATGACTCATCCCCTCCCAAAACATGGGGCTGATGGGATGAATCACCCAGTGATGGGGAGGGCGTCTGACCAGGTAACTCAGGCAGGATGGCTGTCCTTCAGACACCAACGGTAGGTGAGCTGGTGGATGCTCTCTGGCTGTTGCTCCTTAGTGAGCAGGGCTTTTTGCAGGACACCTTTGAGGTTTCTTTTCCTAAACCAGTGATATATGGAGCAGCAAGCTCCAGTGTTTTGGGAGCTGAGGGAGACCCATTGGGCAGTCTCTGCCATCAAGGAAGGACACCTGCAGCCACCACCTGGTCCCAGCTCAGGAGTCAGAGCCCTTTGCCCTCATCAAAGCAGACAACAGCCAGTTGGGCCCAGCCAGTGCTGGGAGATGGACCTCCCTATGGGGAAGGGGTTGAGCTGGGAGCAGGAATCAGCAGGCAGGACTGATGACTTCTAAAACCTTTTCAGCTTCTGTATCTATCTGAACCTTTCATTCTTGCTGGAGGCAAGTGAACACATGTTTGCATTCCTCATAGCCTGAGTTGGTCAACTGTTTTCCTTTCCTGAGATTGTCTATCACATACTTTAAAAATGCCTCAGCTTCTTTGAAACTGTGGAAGCTACAACATGTTAACACATTTTCCTACATACCCCTCTCCCTGAGGTTAGATACCACCAAGGCAGGGGGTGGCTGGCAGTTATTTCCCAACATGTTGCCTTTCCTAAAAGAGGCTGTTGGGTGGCTGAAAGGTTTGTGTGAGGTCAGAGGTACTGGCAGCCCCTGAGCACTCCCCTGCCAGGTTTATGATACAAGGTGTCCCCCACATTTGCTCTGCCTGAACCCTCAGGACTGCTGAGATTTCCAGAGATGTAATGACCTCCCAAGGATGAGAGTCTGTGCACGTCAGGACAGGCAGGAGTTCAAACTGGATGCATTTTTTTCCCCAAGAATTAATGCAGAATCAGAGCTTCGATTAGCTGGCTTTGTGTTTCCAGATCAATAGAGGCAAGGTGCTTTCTGGCTTGGTATTTTCTAAGCTTATTTGCTCTCATCAGAGGGTTTAGCATTAACCTATAAGCATTGCAACTTTTTAATGTGATGGCACAGGCAGCTTCACGTTGGCAGAGGTCAGTTCTCTGGGAATCTACTGAATTTAATGAGAGTCACACAGCTAAATCGCTGCATATGGTTTTGAAATTCATTCCATAAAGCCAGAGTCTTTCCAAGCCTTTGTTTCAGCTAACATCATTATAAATACTTGAATGACTTTTGGAGATCATATAGGCTATATCACCAGTCAAAATGAGTTAGAAACAAACTGACATGTTCTTGCATCTGGGGAAGTACTGGCTTTCCTTGGGTTTTGTTGTTTTCCTTCATTTGTAATGAAATTATTTGGTCTAAAAGTTGATTGGTATTGACAAAGAGAAGATTTTTCTCTCCACTGTATACAATTTTTCCTTTACTTTGTGAGCCAGGTATGAAAAATTCACCACTCATACTAAGGTAGAAAACCCTACGTGCTTAATGTTAGTGAACCTGTACCTTTTAAAGAGCACAGAGCTACATCAGCCCCTCTGAACCTGACACTGAGGCCAGAGATTCATGGAAAGCTTGACTTCCAGATAAGACCTGAAATAGAAGGTGTTAATGAGGAACTTCTCATAAGAAGGCACAAAATCCATCACTCTGGTAGATGCAGAATAATGTCTTCAAAGTTCCTCAGTGACCAGGAAGCCCATTCTGTTAGCTGAACATATGAAACTGTTATCCAGCTTTAGTGCCAAAATGTAGGGCATGCATTTGCCTGGATCACTGAGCTAAATGATTTTTCTTTACTCAGGCCTGGGGACAGAAACACAGGCTCTTCACTCCCAGTCCAGTGCTCTAAATATTTCTCTTTTGTTAGGAAGACCTGCAAATAAATTCACTTAAACTCTTGACATAAAGAGTGTATGTGGGGAGGAGGTATTCACACTGCTGAATATTGCATACTTAATTGAATTAAGGAGCTGGTGTCTATTTATAGTCCATGGGGATTTAAGGACACATTCCTTAAACATGCTCCAAATTCCTCCCTGGAGAAGCCCATCTCCTAATCCAGGACTGAAACCTTGCTGATCTTCCCTGAGCCCGTGAATCAGTGGGGACAGAGGCTCTACCAGCCTTGCTCCCTGGTGAGGTTATTGGTGCCCAAGCAAGCTGTTTCATTGGTGGGGTCACAGATTACTTCCAGGTGGAGATACCACCTTCTGCTGAAATTGCCACCTGCTTCAAGCCCTGAGGAAATTGGCTTGCTATCTTTCAGTTCTGACATCTGCTCAGAGGCAAACTGATACCAAGCCCACAGTGCTTAAGGAGCCCTCTGAAGTCTAGCTAAGCCAGGCTCTTCCTTTACCCACACTGTTACCAGGTTTCAGGCTGGGCCAGGAGGTGACAAGGAGGAACCCAAAGGAGGATTTGGAGGTGTCTTGCTGCACTACCTGGGGCTTGGAGGGAGTGGGTGTCTGCAGAAGGTGTGTTTGGT
Organism: Zapornia atra; assembly: GCA_013400835.1. NCBI lineage: Eukaryota > Metazoa > Chordata > Aves > Gruiformes > Rallidae > Zapornia > Zapornia atra. The sequence goes on along the minus strand of VZTU01006002.1, from coordinate 188,447 downwards.
GGGTATGTTGAGCTGTTTGTGCCCTTCCTACTTAGGTGGCTTGCATGCTTAGGTTGTAAAATTGGGGCCAAGATTTTGGCTAACAGGATGTTAATTATTGGAGTGTTTCTCTCAAATTGAAAAATAAGCTTATAAGTATTGATGTGAAGTGGGATGTTTTCACTAAGCTTTGGCCAATAGGATGTTAATGATTTGTTTATCTCTATTTCTCTTAAATTGAATAATGAGCTTGTATGTGTTGCTGTGACCTGGCATTTTTTGCTAAGCTGAGCTTTGCTAAGCTTCCTCTCACGTTCAGTGTTTCTGTGTTCCTGAGGGTTGTGAGTTTGAGCTGTGTAGAGGGTTTGACTGCCCAAGTTATGGGCATGTACATCTTAGATGTGCCCGTGCACATCTTACCCTCAGCACAGTGCTCCCCTCTGACCTCTGGCTCTGCTGAAGCCAAGCAGCAGCAGAAGCGGCTCTGGCTGCTGGAGGGCTGCACTACTCAGCTGTGTGCCTGGGTTTCTGTGCTGCTTGATGATAATGTGGCTCTAATTAACTGGAGTTTGGGGAGTTTATGCTGTGGGTGCTGCTCCTGTGGGGTTTAGTTGTCGTTGGACACACAACTGCAAAGCACGGGTGGTAGCAGCTGATTTGTCCCCAGGCTCTTCTGTGGGTGTGCCCTGGAGATGTGCAGAGCAGCCCTCCAAGGATCTGCATCACCTGCACCAAGGCCCTGCAGTTACTTTTTAGGATGAAAGGGTTTGAGTGGGGTGGTTTTTTTTATTTCCTCAAGAAATTAAACTTTTTCATGAAGAAGGAAAATACTACTTTAGGTCTGGTTTTCAGCTCTTAAACTTTTTATATCTATTCAGGTAACAGCTGAGCCATTCCTCTATATTAATGTCTGCTGCATCGTGCCTGTTTCTCAAGGGCACCAAATCTGTCTCTCATTAAGCCTTAGTCCTTCTATTACTTTAAATCAGCCTTTTCAGAGGTGGTTCATTTCTCGTGGCAGGTGTAACAAATCTGTCTTTCCATGCCAGGTCTGGCCCAGGGCTCCCAATGATCCTGAGCTGGGCAGGATCAGGCTCTCCTTCCTCCCTTCCTTCTGGTTGGCACAACCCCTTCCTCCCCTTGTTTCTTGTGCTCATTTCAAAGTGACCCTCCTGAGGATCACCAGACAGCAGCCACTGCGGCAGCGCTGCGCCGTGACATTGATAAACCACAACATATTGTTTAACATATTGTTCCCAGTCCAACATATTGTTCGCATTCATCATGGAAGCAATCAGTACAGACCATTTTATTGCAAACCTGTTTCCTGGTGCTCATCATTAGGTCATTAACCTTAACAATGTCAACATGTTCTCAGTATGCAGTTTAATTGGAGAGCAGTGCTGAGCGGTTGTGCAGGCTGTACCACATACAGGGGCACACAGCCTGAGAGGAGCAGAAAGGCTGTACCAGCATGGTGCCGAGGCGACGTCAAGTCAGGTCTGGGCAGGAGATGGAAACTAAAGAAGAAAGTAGCTGTACCCAGGGCAACCCAAAGAATTTCTCAGCAGAAGCATCATCAGAGACAGGGGCCTCCTTGAGAGAGTCCAGAGGAGGCTATGGGGATGATGAAGGGCCTGGAGTATCTCCCCTATGAGGAAAGGCTGAGTGAGCTGGGGCTGTTCAGTCTGGAGAAAAGAAGACTAAGGGGGGACATAATTAATGTTTATAAATATCTTAAGTATGGGATGCAGGGGAATTGGCCAGCCCCTTTTCAGTGTCTGTGGAGACAGGACAAGGGGCAATGGCTGCAAGTTGGAGCATAGGAAGTTCCACACCAACATGTGGAAGAACTTTTCCCCAGTGAGGGTGCCAGAGCCCTGGGACAGGCTGCCCAGGGGTTGTGGAGTCTCCTTCTCTGGAGAGATTCCAGCCCCGTCTGGATGCCAACCTGTGCAATATGAGCTGGGGAGCTGCTTTGGCAGGGGGTTGGACCCCAGGAGCTCTTGAGGTCTCTTCCAACCCCTATGATTCTGTGATTCCTCTGAGCACCTCTGCTAGGGGAAGGTTTTCATTTTACACTATCAGGCTCCAGGTGCTGTTTTTGTAGCTTTTCCTTTGGTGCCTTTGCTATTTCCAAGGAGATGAGATGAGCAGTCCGGTGACTTGTGCCCCTCTGTCTGCAGACACTGGTATTGGCAAGGCTTTCCTCTGACACTGCTTGGTGAGGAGGTCAAGCTTATGGCTCCTGGGGCTAGCTGCTCCCAGGCCGCCTGATACCATGATAGAAGTTGAACAAACACCTTGGTTATGGAGGAGGCCGATAGGAGGAAGGACATTCTTCAGGAGAATATCCTGGTTTGTGTACTAAAGTTTGGGGGGAGATCTCTCTTTCTTATGAGATTTGCTTGGTCAGTTAGAAAATAGTGTTTCTCTGTGGAGAATGCTGCTTGGTTATTAAGGAGATTATCCAGACATCACCACCTTTGTTGGTGTAGAGTACCAAGCTCTTCAGAGAAAGGCCTGTCTCTTCATGTGTGCTGGTAACCAGCCTTGTATGGCTGGTGCCAGGTCTTGGCTGTGACACTTAGATCATCTCGCAATGAAGAAGGCTGACAACATGTGGTTTGGGTGTTAAGGTTGAAATTTAAGGTATCTGTGGGCTGTCAGCTTCCCTGTCTGGTTGATTTTTATTGGCAGTTAGGTAGATTTGAATGTTACAGGCTCAAGTTCTGCTGGGGTTTGATTGCCCTGCAGCAGTATGTAGGTGGGGTCTAATTAACTGCTGTGCATATGACTGAAAAAAGCATCACTTCCCTCACTGCCAGAGGTGAAACCACAGATTGCTCATCAGTGCAAAGTCCAGGTCCATGTTTGCTGTGCTACAGAAAGGGAAAGTACAAACAAGTGGTAGATCTTCAGGGGGAATCTCAGGATGGGCAGCATCTCCACTGCGATGCTTGCGTACCTCTTCCCTTGCTGCATCCTTGCCTATAAAACACGAGTCCCTTTTCCTATCAGCCTGGCCTATTTCTGCTGCATCATCTTTTTGTACTTTAGCATGGAGCTCTGCTCTGCCTTGACAGGAAAGTCCAAAGGTCTGATTGACACCCTGTTTCTTCCCCATTACAAAATAAACTAATTTCTTTAGCTTTGCACAATATTCTTCTGAAAACAGGTATTGATCTATGCAAGTCTGTAGACTGGGAAATCAATATCCACCAGTTTGGGGGAAAATAAATAAATAAGAGGACAGAAAATGATGGATGAGAATACCATTGAGTGCTTTTTGAACTGATGCTGTGGTCAGATCGCTCAGCTGCTGAAAGGGTGGGCTGGGTTTGTTTAGTAGCAGCAAACTGATGGGAAAGCTTTCAGATTCCCAACTTCAAATTAACCCAGGCATTAGGTCTTACTGAATGGTTTTGAACCAGTGGGGCTTTCCAGCCTGACTCCTGTATCCAGCTAAAGACAGTAGCTCATGAAGAGGGAGAGGCTTCCCTGCCTCCCACTGTGGCATTTATAAAGTGTAATCAAGCTCAGTGGCTTGGTGTTTGTGTGCATCGGAGCCTGTCTCCGTGAACCAGTCAGAGCCAGGTTGGAGGGTGAGAGAAGAAGCTTCCTCAGCAGGGAAGCACTGGAGTGCTTCACTCCTAGAAATCCAGAGAAGCTGCTGCCTTCATCTTTCTCTAAATTCACTGTGCACATCACACAGAACTCGCCCAAAGCATGTTCAAGCCCTGAAATACAGCATAAGTGGAAGGCAAGCAGTGGGTGAGCTTCCTGGATGGTTTCTGCGTGGGGAAGAATCCTGCTGTAGAGCTGCATGAATAATACACTCTTTTTACAAGCAGGAACCTTCTCTCTGGCTTGTAAATTCCAGAATTGTCCATCTTTCCCTAGATACCTGCTGTCCCATTGCATATTATGCTCTTTGGTGGCAGGATCTGGTCTGGAAGCAGACCTGGCTGGTCCTGCCTCGCTCCAAGCACTGATGGGCTGGGCTCCAAAAGCCTCTGAAGGACTGTGAACGCTGCTCTGATCCACAGCAAAGCAAGCTCTTCCCATCCTCAGCCCACTTTGCTGCACTTTTGGGGTACTGAGACCTTTTGGAGAGCCAATTACTCTTCTTTAAACCAATAAGCAAAAGGTCAGAAAGCCAGTTACCAATCTTACCAGTCTAAGCTGGCCCAAGCTTTCTCTGGAAGCAGGCACAGGGAAGCAGGGTCCTCAGTGATACTTCATCACTTCCAGGAGATGATGAAAGAGGTACGGTCCAGATGCATTTTCAAGCAGATGAGAACAGACCAGGAGAGGTGGAGAGGAGGGACACTTGTACTGATGAGGGTGCATAGCCTGCTGAAATCAAGCAGAGCTTGTTCAAGGAGTCTGCCTTATTTTGAAAGCTAGTGAAATTGTAGAAGAGTTTGGAAAACTCCTTTTGATGGAATGCAGAGGAAATCAGGCCATGCTTTCAAAGCAGTGTGGTTTTTCTCTCCCCATCATTGACTGTAGTTTCTTGAATAGATTTTAGCTGTCATTCCTTGACTGTTCAGGGAGTAGCTGGTCTGGGATTTTCTCTCAGGGATCAAACAGGCTGAGTGGTGGCTATGGCATAGCTGGGGAGAGAGAGAAGGGGCTGGAAGGTGCTGTGGGGGGAGCATCAGCCTCCTTGTCTTCCTCAGTCTGCCAGTGTGCTACTCAGATCAGATCTGGGGAACACCCTGAAGTACTGTGTGAGAGGTGTGAGGGTTTGTCAGTGAGGTGAGAGTTCAGGACTCTGCAGACATGGGATATTAATTCCCTTGTAGAGGATGCTGTCCCTGGGAAGGCCCCTGTGTGGGGCATCAGGTGCAGTTGTTTCTTCATCGCTTGGGGTGGGAAGGAGAATCTCTCTAAGATCACCTGGGGAAGGCTGTTTTCTGTAGGATCTACCTCTCTCCAGAGTAACTGTCAAGAAGTTGTGGTGTAACTGCAGAACTGCTCTGGCTTTCTGCATTAATTCTTATGTGGATCCTTTTGAGATGGATCTTTTTGGTTCCCAGACATTCTTTGTCTCTTCCTTGTAATTAAACAACTCTCAGTGGCCAGAGTAGATCTGTGAGCAGGAGGAAGCCTGTCAAATCAATACGAATCATTGCCAGACATAAGCTTAACAAGCCTGACCGGGAAGTACAAAAGGGCCGTCTGTCATTTAAAGAAATAAACAGGAGGCAGAGAACTTAATTCAGCTCAATCAGCTGCTAAGCCTGGCCTGACAACCTGCCTTTGGAGACACCTTCCCTTGGCTCCAGCGTTTAGCTGAGTCAGCAGATTTCCCTTTCCTGCTATGAGAAGCCTGGCTTCCCACGTGCGTCAGCGGAGGAATAGCATCATTCATAGAATCATAGAATCCCAGCCTGGTCTGGGTTGGAAGGGACCCCAAGGATCACAGAGCTCCAACCCCCCTGCCACAGGCAGGGCCACCAACCTCCAGGCCTGGAGCTACACAAGGTTGCCCAGGGCCCCATCCAACCTGGCCTTGAACACCCCCAGGGATGGGGCACCCACCCCCTCCCTGGGCAGTCTGTTCCAATGCCTGACAACCCTTTCAGTACAGAAGTTCTTCCTGATATCTGACCTAAATCTCCCCTGGGGCAATTTTAAGCCAGCAGGTGAAGATGCATCTCCCCAGCCAGCCTGGCTGTGGTGCTGCCCATGAGTTTCAGGTGCTGCAGGATGGATTTCCAAGGGAAAGGGGGCTGTTAAGTGGGCTTCATGCAGAGTTCCGTTAGGAGATGCTGCTTTCTGACTGTCGAGTTTCCACCAAGCAATGCCCAAAATATACTGAGACAGACTCTAAAAGCCTCCACTTTAGGTAAGTCCTCGGCCAACCGCTTTAAGTAATGGCTTTTGGAGGGGCCATACAGGCTGGAAAGCTGGGCCTGGGTGAACCTAATGAGG